>JAHWFO010002062.1:3097300-3132314 GCA_023313115.1 Rhysida immarginata
GGGGGGGGGGGCATAAAGCTTATTCACGCAAGTTGTCCCTCGTGTAGAATAAGTCACCCCTCCTACCATAAAGAACGAAACTGAAGTTCTCAAAAACTGAACTCCTTCCAAATCACAGTTAACTTCCATCATAGAAGAAGTACGTACACTGGACGAATCACCACAGGAGAAGTTCGCTCGGAGATGGAAACCGCCGTAAACCAAGAACGGATGAAGGTAGGTTTGCTAAGTACTCTGCGGCCAGAGCGAAGCTCCCTATCCAGAGCTTTAAGCGAAACTAATGAATTGTCAAGCGACATCTTACGCTAGTTTTTCGCACCGACCTCTTGCTCTACTGCTTTGCTTGCCTGTCACCGCAATCTAAACGAGACTAGATTCACTTCGGGATATATCCGCGAGTGCTCCCTCCTTTACCTCCTTCGCCTTCGAGGTGACGAAAAAAAAGAATCCCGAAAATGGCAGACGTCGACATCAAAGAAGCAATCAAAGTTCAAGGAGAAATTGTTCGTAAATTGAAGGCGGAGAAAGCACCGATCGAGCAGGTGGGTTACGATGAGTCGTGTGTGTTGCATCATTTTTAGCGTGTCCTGTTGTCTTTAGCGTCGGGCTTAGCTTTGAAACATATGCGCTGCTGGCTAGCCCTTGCGGGGTCCTTCGCCCGGTGTTTTTTAACGTTTAAACCAGGCATTCCTTCGCGTAGGAAATCAGTCAAGTTGAGTGCGAATTCTAACGTAAAGCGTAATCCTCCCCTGTGATCAACAAGACGATCCTGTCTGATGCAACAGAGTACGAGTATTACACCCTCACTTTTTAATAGCCCTTATTTTGATCTGGAATAGAATTCACCTCTTTTGAGCGATCCCATACATGGCTAGGTGCATGTTCTGAAATTCAAAAAATTTCCCAAATGCTCTTACAAACTGAATACCCGGAATTTGTATTTAAAGACTCGCGAACCCCAATAAATGTTCATCATCAAATTTCATTCTTCAAGAATCCTTACATGCCCAGAAACACCCAGGCCTACTGATTAATCTCGGAATCTTTTGCAACTACATTTAAAAAAAAAAAAAAAAAAGAAGCAAAATCTATGGGAAATTCCTTGTTGTTGTAATTGTATGTTTTCTTTCGGCCTATTAACCGATGCATCCGTGCAGAATTGCTGAGAAGTGCCGTACCTTGCTCTATCGGTCTCTGGTCACAGTCACTGCTACTTCTCCTCCTGTTACGCAGGTGCGTGGTTTTCTGCTTCACTTATTTTATCGTAGATGGGAGGGAGTAGACGATGATTTTCTTTGCCTAACGAGATTAGTGTTATTGAATTTTTCCAATGCCATTTTGTGTCGAAAACGTTACATTTGTTAGTCCATGCAGCAATAATGGAAATAAAGCTGGGTGAAAAAAATGTAAACAAGTGATCAGACACTTAAAAGTATTGTACTAGGTCATCAAAGGACGAGTTTCTGTTAGTCACCTAACGTGTCTGGTATACATGGTCAATGAATTTTCAATAATTCTTAAAAAAAAAAAAAAGTATGGTTAATGTTAACTATCTGATCATGTGACCAACGTAAATTTAACCATTACTTCTTAGCCATTTACTGTGACGAAATAGAAAAGGGGGTATATATCAGTTCCTTAGAGGGGTGGGGGTTCTGGTGGGCACAGCCCCCCAGTCTTTAAAGAATAAATTCATTTACTGTAAATACTGAATTAAGCCCCCAGGCACTTATTTGCAAAAATTCAGCAGACCCCCAGGCGCTTAATGCAGGTGGGCCGGTATTACAGGTTCGGCACTTATAAAATTCTGCAGAACTTTGATGGAAACTATTATTTCCAAGCAGGAGGCGAGTTATTTAATAAAATGGATCACACGACACAATTTATATAAATTTAAAATAACTGTGAAGTTTTTGTTTTTCATCAGCCATGTTGCTTGACTGAATCCAAAATTAAAAAGCAAGAAATTAGAAGACAATCATGCTGGTGTGTAATTTCCGGTTTATCAGTGGCAGTCGGGAGAGCAAAAATACCCGTGAGAAAGCAGCAAGAGAGAAACAATTCACGACATGAACTGAAATAAGCGCCCGGGCGGTTATTGAAGGTCTGGTGCTTATTTGTAAAAATTTGCTAGACCCCTAGGTGCTTAATGCTGGCGGGTCGGTATTTCAGGTCCGTGCTAAATACAGTATTTACGGTACCTTGGTCGCATGATCAGTCATCGCGTGATGTGCAAATAGGGAACGTTAATCAAAATTTTTTTTATCATATTTTAATACTTAATTTTAATGATAAAAATAATATGGGTAAAAGTTCACTAATAATCACGGAAGACATAGGGCAACTTTATCGCCAATTTCTGTGACAAATAAAATAAGTACTGACCATTAACTTCCTGTAAACAGCCGGGGGAAGAAACCAATGCATGGTGACTAAAGCAATTACCAAAGTTTAAACTAATATCTCAACAAAGAAAAACAATAGAAATTAAAGTTTATCATTTATACTTATTCATGCAAATAAACATAAATGATAAATTTTAATTTCTATTCTTTTTCTTTGTTGAGATATTAGTTTTAAATTTTGATGATATTAAAAATTACCTTAATTTACAGTGATGGCTACAGAAACAAAGGGCAGCATGGCACGCTCGAAGGCAATGGGGCACTGAACGTTTGAAAGGGGCACTGAATGCAGCTAAATTCTAGCCTTAAAGTTAATAAAAGTACATGGGCATTTCAGTGACCTACATTTATATTTTTAAGGCATAATGCTAACTTCAGAATCTGTATGCGATTAGGGCACGTTAAGGCTTTCTAATTTCTTCTAGGCTAATCTCTTCCTTACTTTGTGATGCCACGAAAAGACATCATCTGGTGGTACAGTCCTCAATAGTTTTTAAAGTATATGTTTCAACAATTTATGCACTATTTTTGACGGATAAAATTGAGGATAATGATTGCATTAAGATTTTTAAACTTTATACCTCATACAGTTGATTTGTATTATCCCTCAACATTTAATTAATGCTAATTTAAACATGAAAGTTTATTGAGGAATACTTCTTCTCGCGGACGAAGCTGTTTGTTTTGACAGTAAAGCGACCACAGGAAACCACCACGCAGGAATATAAAAGGCTCGACTTGTCAGCGCGGAGGATAAAAAAGCACAAGAAGTAACGCTCTTCACGGCTACCAACTAAACCGATCCAGTTAGTTAATATTTTAAATGAATGTACAGTTTAATTAAAAGGTTTAGGCTTTAAATCACTCATGCCACAGTGATAAGCTCCAATGAATACTTAAGATGCACATTGTTGGCATTTATTGGTTTCAGTTTCTTGTGTTTGTGCAGCGCCGAGAGGCAGCATGGGTGGGTCGAGGGGCAGCGTGGCGGGGCAAGGGGCAGCATGGCGCTGTGCCATGCTGATTCTGATTTATCCATGGGGATTTGTAATTCAGCTTTTTTTTTTTTTTTTTTTTTTTTTTTTTTTTTTTTTTTTTTTTTTTAAATCTTGCTGTTGTTTCATTTACACAGTTATTTTCTTTACAGATTAATGAAGAAGTTGGCAAACTCTTAAAATTAAAATCTCATTTAGATGATGGACCTCGCCAAAAATTTGTTCTTAAGACGCCAAAGGTATCCCATGTCTATCTGATTGTTATGTGAAAAGTAAGGTCAACAGTTTATTTCCTTGTTCAATGATCTCAGGCTATTTTTTTTTTCAGGGGACACGAGACTTTAATCCACTTCAAATGGCTATTCGAGAAAAAATGTTCAAAACGGTTATAGATTGCTTTAAACGTCATGGGGCAGAAACAATTGATACACCAGTGTTTGAATTAAAAGTAACTTAGCCATATGATATTTTGTTTTTTAATTAAAACTGCATTTTCTCCCATTTCCAAATGTGTCCCACCTGAATTAATCGCAGTTAAGATCCTTTGGAAAGATTTATCATAATTGCCAAAACACTCTATACAATCTGTACACGCTTTGTTCTATTGTGCGTATATATTTACAATGTATAGAAACAATTTTTTTTTTAATTTAATTATATGTAGGAAGTACTGACTGGTAAATATGGAGAAGACTCTAAACTTATCTATGATTTAGAGGACCAGGGTGGTGAAATTACATCACTGCGATATGATCTAACCGTATCCTTAACATTTTTTTTTTATCTGTTTTCTGTGCATACGTATTTGCTCGTGCATGTGTGTGTGTTTGAAAGTAAGTGTGTGCATGAACACCCCATTTAGAGTTATATTCCTTTAATAGAACTAGGTCCCTTTTGCACGATATCTGGCAATGAACAAAACAAGCAACATCAAACGCTATCACATAGGGAAAGTTTATCGCAGGGACAATCCATCAATGACTCGTGGCCGATATAGGGAATTCTTTCAGTGTGTAAGTAATCTTATACTTGCTTTTATGATGCAGTAGACAGTGTTTTTAATAACATATAAAGTGTTCCAATGATGTTTTGTTGAAATTAGTATTTTAAATTGTTTATTTCCAAGAATTTGAGATACTTAGAAATATTAGTATAAGGTACACTTACTGCCAAGCAATACAGTAGAAGTTTTATTGTTTGATTTTTTGAAATAATATGGAAGTAGATGCATATTACTGTATAAATACCATATTGGTCGGAAAGTTATCCACAAAAAATAGGCCTTAAAATAGAAACCAACTAATCTGCGGGAAATGGATCTCAGATTATGCAGAACAGTAGTTCATTCTTGATTGGCGGAATGGCATCTGTTTCATAGAAGAGTAACACGAATGTTTACCGGTAATTGACCAATCAGGAACATATGAAATGTAACGACCTGTAATCCATTTGGTTGTTAGTAAAATTCCTATCAAAATTTTGAAATCGCCATCGGTTTTAAACTGAAAGGAGTGCAATTTTTGGACACTGGCTTATACACAGGGCATTCATTTTTCCCAAATTTTGGGGATCGACTGACTGTATGTGCATATATATGGTAATATTGTACATGTATTGATATATATTCCTTTTTTTTAACTGCTTAAAATAAATAAATAAATAAATAGTTTAACTAAATTATAGAGAAAATAACAAAACGACTTCCAACCTTCTGCAATGCAAGAACAAAAATATCAGTCATAATACAAGTAGAAATTAGGACATATATGTTGTAGCATGCAGGCTACCTGATACAGTACTGCTGAAAACTCCTATACTTCGTCCAACAAGAGAAAAAAACGGTGTGTTTCCGGTCTGATATCGACTACTCACTCATCCGCAATGCTTTGTGGGATCTCTCCTTCAGCGGCTGCACAAGTCAATTTGTAATGGCGACGCCCGTGCAACAACTCTTCAACCAAACAAGGAAAAATTATTCCCAGCCAGGCTAGGGAGATTTGTGTGGAACGTATTTTGCTACTTTAAAGGAAAATAGTGTTTTAAAAGCTCATCTGCAAGTTTCCAAAGCAACGCAAGTTTCTTTTTCTTGCGTTCGAACAATTGTTCAAGAAGGAAACGAAGCGTCTTCATGCGAAGCTACCACCCCCTCTCCTCGCTTTTCGACTCCTGGAAAGAAAAGGCCCAGGGAATCTCGAACAACGATATATATAAAATTGAGTTAAAAGATAATTTTATGACGTGTACAATATTTTTAATTATAATTAAAGCAAAGCAACTGAATAATATTAAAGTTTCTGCTGTAATATTATAAAGCGCTTTTTCAATGAGACATGAGACAGAAGTTATTAAGCGCATGAGGCCCCCTTTCTCTGATTGGCTAATCTGAAACTTCCTGTGACACACCCTGTTTTTCTCTTGTTGGATGAACTATAAGCCTCCACAGGTTCCCGGCATTGTAAGAGAAAATTGATTGGATATTTGAAAAGAGCAGATTTCTTCTGCGCATGTGCAAAATTTGGAGTTCGACATGGATGACAGCGCTTGTGCTTTTAATAACATCGAGACACATGCTGTCATCAAGTTTCTTTTCCTACAGAGCAAGGCCCCCAAGAAAATTCATGCTGTCATGACGGAAACTTTAGGTGAACTTGGACCATTGTATGCCACCATTAAAAAGTGGGTGGCCCAGTTAAATGTGGTGAGTTTTCGACTTGTGATGACCCCACCCAGGATGACTCAAGACGGTGACCACCCCAGAAATTGTTGACAAAGTTCACGAACTGATTTTGAGTGGCCGCTGGATATCCGCTAAAACGATAGCAGAAAGACTGGCCATCTCATGCGAGCGGGTCGCTGCCATCATGCATTTTATTAAAAAAAAAAAAATGGTAGCAAATTGGAAAATCGGAATTACAGGGTGTATCTGAAACCCTGTCACAAACTTTTAGAGGAGGTAGTATGGATGATTCAAAAAAGTTCATATGAACATGGGTTTGAATTTGAACGATAACCGAGTTATGAACAGAAATAAAAATGTCGCCACTAAGATCAATAAGTTAATAACTCAGCTAGGATAATGAAGTTTGGGGGAATAATGGGGTACATACAATTGCATATACCGTTGAAATTTGATCGAATTCCAACGAGTAGTTTCCGAGTTACGTAGTCAACATCGTAACACGTAGTGGTTAGTACTTCCATGTGAGCACGTGTTACGATGTTGACTGCGTAACTCGGAAAATTCTCGTTGGAATTCAATCAAATTTTAACAGTATACACAATTTTATGTATCCTATTATTCCCCCAAACTTCATTATCCTAGGTGTTATAGAACCTGAGTTATTAACTTATTGATCTTAGTGGCGGCATTTTATTTCTGTTCATAACTCTGTTATCGTTCAAATTCGAACCCATGTTCATATGAACTTTTTTGCTTAGAATCATTCATACTACCTCCTCTAAAAGTTTGTGACAGGGTTTCAGATACACCCTGTATATTAATTTAATGAATTACACATTCCTAAATGTTAAAAAAATTATTGAAGACTGGATTTGAACTCGTACCTGCAAAATAGAACTCGAACGTTTTACTACTAGACCACCTGAACAGGATAAAAATCTATGCTACAATACAAGCAATTATAACAAATTTTATGCATTTTTTTTCTTGGAAAATTTTGAAAACTGTGTCGAATGGCTTTTGCAAGGGTCTTTAATTTGGTGAAAGCCACTCGTAGATTTTTTTTTTTCAAAATAGGCAAGTCAGAATATGTGGAGTCTCCTTGTCAGTTATAAAAAAAGTTTGGATTTTCAGGAACATAAGAAATTTATTTTTCCATATAAATGTATTTTATTTTGTTTTTTTAATTTGCTTAGGATTTTGATATAGCAGGCCAATATGATTCCATGATTCCTGATGCTGAATGCCTCAAACTTATAGTGGAAATCCTAACAACTCTTAATCTAGGAGATTTTGTTATCAAAGTAAGTTGGAGGCAATCTTTAAAATTAGGTATAATTTAAAAAAATAACAATGATATAGAGGTGGCTTAAAAATGTGCACCGTAAGTGGCTATAAAAAGAATAATTCCAGATCCGATCCTGATACATGTTATTTATTTACATGTACGACTGGTTCATTTTATTTGTTTTTGCAATATTCTTAGGTCAATCATCGCCAGTTTTTAGATGGTCTGTTTAATGTATGCGGTGTTCCTTCCAGTATGTTTGCAACAATCTGTTCTAGTGTAGATAAACTTGATAAGGTAATAAAAATTTTATGAGGGTTGTTCAAATGAAAACTTTAAATATCTCATAATTTATTGAATCAACAAAGATACACAATGACATAATATATTTGTTTCACTGCTTTGGAAGTAGAGTAGAACCTCTGTAAATCGAATCTCAAGGGCAGAGTCAAATGCTTTGATTTATTGAGGTTAAGTGAAATAACATTTGAATTATTGAAATTAAGTAAAATTACAAAGTGTACATTTATTTTTATCTATTATTAGTGCAGATGATTATTCACTATACAGGGCCAATTAGAATAGAATACGCTTGTAAGCCAATCAAAGTTACTTATATAATAGGGAAGAAATAAACTGACATTACTTCAATTTATAGAGGTCCGGATTAACAAAATCAATTTGCGGGCGAATTTATTTGCATTAACTTCAATTTATACAGGCTAATTTTCCTCAAAAAAAAAAAAATAGAGGTCCTATTACTTTGAATTATAGAAGTTTTAGCCTCAGAGAGGAGGGAATGGATTGAAACTTCGAAATAGGGAGGAATTTGATTTATCAAGGTTTCTACTGTACATTAATAGGATGGAATTGCATATTGTTCTTGCTTTGCTGTCGTATACATGTAATAAATACAAAGCATCTTTTAAGCAATATTTGATTAATTTTTGTATTATACATGTTATTAAAATTATTTTGGCTGAATGTGCTCATTATGTCTTGCCCCCATCCCTTCATTGAGCTGTCCACAGATAGCGTAATTATAGGAATCACAGTTTGGAGAATAGGGCTTCAGAGCACTGCAAAAGTTTGACTGGTATCAATATGTTGTTCTTTCAATTCTGCAATTTGCTAGCGCAGCACCCATCTTGCAGTTTGTGGTATTGCAGAACATCATAGATATTATGGTACTGATCCATGATCTGTAATCAGAAATGTGGCTATTTCATCCACTTTTACATGCCAATTTTCCATGAATGATGGCTTTAACTGCTGCATTGTGCTCTGGAAGTCTGAAGTCGTGCCATTTCAGAACTTCCTAATCACCTTATTGAGCTTTCACTATTCAGATGTCAGAAAGCTACTCCTCTTTGGCACACGTTGCGCAAGTAGGCAACCGTTTTAACACTAGTGTAGCGTGATGTGCATCATACTAATTCCAATCTTCAAGCGAAAAATAACACTGTGGCCAACTTAGAGGTCAGTTGAGCAGTGTTATGAATTTGAATCACACTTTTAAGGTTTTCATTTGAATCAATTGCCTTTTATATCCGAAATATTATTTCAGAACTTATTAACAAAAGAATTCTAATAATTGTAGATGCTGTGGGAAGATGTTAAAGCCGAAATGATTACTACCAAAGGCCTTTCGTCTGAAGTTGCTGATAAGATAGGAGAATTTGTGCAGATGTCTGGAAAACTAGATTTGGTTGAGCAACTGTTTCAAGATGAGCAACTTTCTCTGTCAAAATCGGCTCAACTTGGGCTCTCTGAAATAAAACTTCTGTTGCGATACTGTGATATTTATGGAATTAGTGATAGAGTTGTGTTTGATTTAAGCCTTGCTCGAGGATTGGATTATTACACTGGCATTATATTTGAAGCAGTTTTGAAAAGTAGGTGTGAAAAAATAGAACTCGAAAGAAAACGCTTGAATGTAATTTGAATTATTTTTGCAAGTCAATTTGTTTTACCACGTTACTTTATATTTCACTTCATTGCAGACTATGCTTACAATCCTAAAAATCCCAGTACTCTTGAAGAGACGGGAGTTGGCAGTGTAGCAGGAGGTGGGCGCTATGATAACCTTGTTGGAATGTTTGATTCTAAAGGCAAGAATGTTCCATGCGTTGGTCTGAGTATTGGTGTGGAGAGAATTTTTTCAATTTTGGAGGCAATTGCAAATGTAATACTGGATAATTAATTTTCTCTTTTTTTTTTCTTTTCTATGTAAATTTCACATTTTTATAAGATTTGCTAAAAAAATTTTTTCAGACTTCAGAAAACAAAACACGAACTACGGAAGTGGAAGTGTATGTGGCTTCTGCACAGAAGAATTTAGTTGAAGAAAGAATGAAGTTGTGCCGGATGTTATGGGATGAAAAAATCAAAGTAAATGTCCAAGTTGAAAAAAAGGCTCCTGCATAATGAAATTAATAATAACCCATTGAAATCTCTAAGTTGTTATCTTAATGGGGAAAAGAGTTAGCTTGCTCAAAACTTTCAGAGCATGAATACGCTAGTTATAAATTTATTTTTCGGTCCAGAATTTTGGGCTAGGTTAGACATGTTAAAATTAAACAGGAATTTGGAGATTTGTGTATGAAGGTAGAATTTCATTCTGTGCAGGATCCCAAGTGTAATGCCGTGCCCGTTTAATAGAATGATGCTTCATTTCTGTATTCTTTCTTTTACAAGGCTGAAATGTCTTATAAATTGAATCCAAAGTTACTGGCACAATTGCAATACTGTGAAGACTCTGGGATCCCTTTTGTGGTCATTATAGGTGAAACAGAACTCCAAAAAGGAGTTGTTAAATTACGCAATGTTAAAAGTAGGCAAGAAGTAAGTTATCATATATACTTCTCGATTACTTTTGAAAAAAATCTTATAATTAAACTTTTGTGGCTCTTTTTTTTCTTATACAAGGGTGAATCAAAAAGCAAGTTACACTCTGCACCATCTGTGGTCAAAGAGTGCCGACATCATTCGTCGTTTTTAAGGGTGTTGCCTGTATGTGTATGTTGGCAACGTGATCCCACGTGTTCAAGCGTTTACTGCGTACGCAAGAGTATTGTTGTCATGGCACAGCAACTGGTTATACACTCCAAGTTGGAGATTTGCGGAACAATCCGTTTTTTGTGGGCACTCAGATTTGACCAAGGTTTAAGTTGCACTGAAATCCATAAGGAAATTTGCACTATCTACGGGGATGATGTGATTTCTCATCCTGCAATTGTCGAGTGATGCCAGCAGTTCGAAAATGGGTGCTCAGATTTGACGAACAAATACCGCACAGAAGACCATCCACGTCCAACTCTCTCGAGCACATTTCCCGTGTTAATGAGATGATTCTGGACAATCGACGAATCAATTAAAGAAATCGCCAGAATGCTTAGAGTTTCTTATGGGAGTGTGCTGACATGGTTCAGGAATGCTGGAGCGAATTTTTAGCGCAGCGGCATGGAAAAGTTAATTTCATGTTGAGATAAGTGTTTACAATTGATGGGTGATTATGTAGAAAAGTGAAATAAATGGTGCATGTTTCCTGAGGATGTGTGTATGGATCTGTTTTTACTGTTTGAGAGTGTAACTTACTTTTTGATCCACTCTCGTATAAGAGAAGGAGTGGTTTGATAATCTTTTAATTAAAAAATAGGAGATTTTTATATTTATATTTATTTTTTTTTTTCATTTCTCGCTCTGCTTTCAGGAAGAAATTATCCGAGAAGATCTTCCCAACCAAGTATTTACACGACTAAAGGAACTTCAATAATTTATGGTCACATAAATAAATTTAATATTTATCATTCGTTGAAACGAAAAAAGAAAAAAAAACAAACCTCCCAGCACTTGAAACTTTACTGAGAAAAATAAATAAATGTAAAGAGATTCACTTTAATTTTTCCTCTACAGATTAAATTATTTGATTGTATATCTCCGCCTAAAGTATTGATTCCCTAATATAAGGAGACTTGGCTTATCATAAAGAAATACAGAGTCCGTCAAAAAAAAATGTATACACACTTTATTAGATGTCATCTATAATTTTTTCACATGACAGCACAATCGAAAGTTTACATCCCAATATTATTCCATGCATTGAATGGAGATGATCCCAATAAAAGAAGGTCACAACTGCTACCTAGACATTGGAGATTACTTGATAACGAGTTTTCTAGGAAAATGCATAGGAGCAATTGTTCGCCATGTTCAAAAGTATCTCTACGCATATAATAATCACTTTGAACACCTGTCGTAATTGTACAAGTCAAAGAGGACTTACATTCATCGCTTGATGCCTGTATGAATTTAGTTTTACAACTTTTATATAGCTGCTTTTTTTTTTTTTCCCTCTTGCTGAAGCATGTATACATTTTGTTTTTGGCAGACTCTGTACTGCATTAAAAGCTGTTTCACAAAATCATGGGGGAAGGTGGTTGCAAGCATCTGGTGGAACATAAATGCATGCGTGGGTCCCACCTTCAAGGACACAATTGCTAATGGGCACGTGTGCAGTGGATGCAGCCCATTCGCTGTATCCACTGGTTTGAGAGATCATGGCATCGAAAACTACTGCTCCCACTCCAATCAATGCAGATCATAAAAGAAGGCAAGGACGCGAGCTTGTGTGACGTGATCAGTGTCCATTGCTGTCATCCGCTGATCTTAATGGTGCTGTCCATTACTCGTAAACTAAGATTAGTTGCACTCCTTCAAGTGCTGACCTTGAAGGAGTGCAACTAATCTATTACTATGAGGGTTGTTCTGAAAGTAAGTTTCATTTTTTTCACACTGAAACTTTATTGCCAAAAAAAAATATACCATGGCATCATGAACTATACATCTTGCACTATTTATCGACATTGAGACACGTAATAAAATTTTGATCTGTTGTATTTCTGTACCTAATGAATATGACCTATGTTCATAGGATATTTTTTGCTCATTTTACCTTTCCAACAAAATGCCAAACTCTTTTTTTATTATTAATATTCTTTGTGAATCACCCTGTATGGTGCAACAGGAACAGCATCGACTAATCAGTGACTGCAGGAGGCAAAAGATCTCGTTTTATATCTTACTTTTGTTGCAGAAAGTAATCTCTATGTCTATGAAATGATTCCAGCAGATTGACAGATTATTTCGCACCGTATTGTGTACTGGCTGAGATGGGGCTCTGGCATCATTCTATGGATGAGGCTTTGCTGTATACCAAAATGTGTGCATATTCAGACAACCACAACTGACACCAAAAAATTGAGAGGCCATCCAACAAAAATGAACAGCTCTGCTCAGCAACTGTCATTCTCTTTCACAGCACCAGGATACACAAACTTCTCAGTTTTGTTCTGAAAAACTTGACGGGAGACATCGATACATCTGGCTTTGACTTGGCTGTAATGATTTTCACCGTTTTCTTGTCCTTGCCAGAAATTTGTCTTCACTTCACATGTGCAGATGATGTGAAAATGGCTCCAATTATCACGGTTAAGTTACTCAAGTGGTCTAACAATATCTTAACTGCCACAGTGATTACATTGAGAAGTAGGGCTTCAATCACTGTCACATCACATAATAGATTGCAACCTTATAGAAACGTATAAACTTTTTCTTTCATCCTTCGTACCCATAATTCAGTTTGTATGTTTGTGGCTTTTTTATTGTTGAACAATAATTAATTTTTATTATTACAGCTTTTTCACATTCATTTCATCGTTTTAAATTACTATTGCACTTATATCATTGTAATGACAATACGAGGTGCATTCAAGTTCTAAGGCCTCCGATTTTTTTTCTCCGGATTGGAAAGAGATAGAAACATGCGCATTGTTTTAAAATGAGGCCGCGTTCATTGTCAATACATCCCAGAGATGGCAGCACCGTATGGCAGATGGAATTTTACCGCCAGCGGCGAGAATGAGAACTGTTTTAGATACTTAAAATGGCGACGTTTTCCTTACTTGAACAGCGTGCAATCATTCGTTTTCTGAATTTGCATGGTGTGAAACCAACTGAAATTCATCGACAGTTGAAGGAGACATGTGGTGATGGAGTTATGGATGTGTCAAAAGTGCGTTCTTGGGTGCGACAGTTTAATGAAGGCAGAACATCGTGTGACAACAAACCGAAACAACCTCGGGCTCGCACAAGCCGGTCTGACGACATGATCGAGAAAGTGGAGAGAATTGTTTTGGGGGATCGCCGAATGACTGTTGAACAGATCGCCTCCAGAGTTGGCATTTGTGTGGGTTCTGTGCACACAATCCTGCATGACGACCTGAAAATGCGAAAAGTGTCATCCAGGTGGGTGCCACGAATGCTGACGGACGACCACAAGGCTGCCCGTGTGGCATGTTGCCAAGCAATGTTGATGAGCAACGACAGCATGAATGGGACTTTCTTTTCGTCGGTTGTGACAATGGATGAGACGTGGATACCATTTTTCAATCCAGAAACAAAGCGCCAGTCAGCTCAATGGAAGCACACAGATTCACCGCCACCAAAAAAATTTCGGGTAACTGCCAGTGCTGAAAAAATGATGGTGTCCATGTTCTGGGACAGCGAGGGCGTAATCCTTACCCATTGCGTTCCAAAGGGCACCACGGTAACAGGTGCATCCTACGAAAATGTTTTGAAGAACAAATTCCTTCCTGCACTGCAACAAAAACATCCGGGAAGGGCTGCGCGTGTGCTGTTTCACCAAGACAACGCACCCGCACATCGAGCTAATGTTACACAACAGTTTCTTCGTGATAACAACTTTCAAGTGATTCCTCATGCTCCCTACTCACCTGATCTGGCTCCTAGTGACTTTTGGCTTTTTCCAACAATGAAAGACACTCTCCGTGGCCGCACATTCACCAGCCGTGCTGCTATTGCCTCAGCGATTTTCCAGTGGTCAAAACAGACTCCTAAAGAAGCCTTCGCCGCTGCCATGGAATCATGGCGTCAGCGTTGTGAAAAATGTGTACGTCTGCAGGGCAATTACGTCGAGAAGTAACGCCAGTTTCATCGATTTCGGGTGAGTAGTTAATTAGAAAAAAAATCGGAGGCCTTAGAACTTGAATGCACCTCGTATATGCTATAATGCTAATTATGCCAAGTAAATTTTATGTACATTTATATGCCCAAAGTCATGGGATAGAACCTAATAATAGTCCAACGTGTGGGACCTCCTCAAATCCGACAAAGTGCTACATTGTGACGTGGCATTGATTCCACAGTCGGTGGAAGCCATCTGAAGACATTGCCAACCATTCAAACTGAACAGCTTCCCACAATTACCCATTACAGAGCCACCACTGGCTTGCACAGTGCATGCTTGACAACTTGGGTCCATGGGCTCTGCGACACGCTTGAGCCCTACCATCAGCTCGTATCAGCTGGAATCGAGACTCATCAGACCAGGTCACACATTTCCAGTCGTGTCCAGTCGATGTGTTCATGGGCCCAGGAGAGACGTTGCTGATGATTTCTCGTTGTTAGCAAGGGCACCCTCGTGGGTCTTCTACTTCCATATCCCATAGACACCAGATTTCGTTGCACAGTTCGCATTGATACAGCTCTAGTATCACCCTGGTTAAAATCCGATGTCATCTGGTATAGTGTCAGTCGCCTGTTAGCGGTGACCATTCTTCTCAGAAGCCGTTGGTCCCGTTCATTGAGAAGGTGGTCGACCACTGTGTTGTTTATGGTGGGAGGTAATGCCATCGAGTTGGTACTCTCGGTAGACTCTTGAAACTGGACTGTGGGATGTTGAATTCTTGAGCCACCTCCAATATTGAATGACCCATATGTTGTGCTCCACATATAAGGCCACATTCAAGCTCTGATAGCTCTCGTTGTGTAGCCATTGTTACACTGAACACCTCACCCGTTACTCACGACAGTGTAACTAAACCTACTGACACTGATTTGCATATTTATACCGTTTGCACATGATATTACTGCCACTTGAAAAATAGGCCACTGCTATCTCATGACCTTTGGCATGTGAGTGTATTTTCAATCGTGAATATTAAAAATAAAAGACAACAACAATATATTTTTCTATTTTATTCATTTCCTTTTAGATTTATAGAATTAAAAAAAAGAAATCATAAAATATACAAATTAATTTTATAACAAAGGGGTATTGTCCATAAATTACGTAATACTTGGGGGGTACGTTAAGCAGCGTTATGGAGGGGTAGGGCAGTTGCGTATCAGGTATGGAGTTACGTAACACTTCTTTTCAGATTTATTTGAGACTAAATTTTTGGCATGGTTAAACAAAGAACGATTTAATAAAAGAGCTTGTTTATTTAACCCTTTGCAGCCCGAGTTAAATTATAGAAATATTAGCATGACTCACAAATCTATGGAATTGCTTTAGAACTGTTGCAGGTATAAAATCCTTTATCTAAAATTCTAAAAACTTCATTTTATTGTTGAGGGTCGAGTATCATTTATAAAGTTTGATTAGTGTAAATAAAAAGTGTACTTGGCCTAGATGAATCGAGGGTTGATAAAAACTGAGAATGTCGGGCAGCAGCTTGGTTGCAGTCATGGTGTTTTTTTACTCTTCATTCTCTGCTTAATAAACACATGATTTACCTTATTTTTTTTAAATATAAAATTAATCAACTCCAAATGACTAAATGATTGTGAAAAAGCTGCAAGTACCAGAGCATTTATTATTTCAAAATGTCTGTCTGTCATCCAGCCCCTTCATATTTTTCACATTTTTTGAGACACAAGGTTGAAACTTGGAACATAGCTTACCATAGTCTTACTTTATTACTTAGTTTGATTTTGATTGTCCCACTAGGATCAGAGTTACGGGGGGTTGGAGTTAGACGGTACCAAGCGCAGTATTTAGGTACATAAAGGAGTAGGTTTGCAAACTGTTCAGCCAATGGCGGGACAGTTGGCAACCTTCTAAAGGAGTGAAATTTGGTATGTAGATTTCACTAGGCAAGATCTACATGACTGAAGTTTGGGCCAAATTCCCCCAGTGGGGTTAGAATTGTAGGGGTGACATCACTTGATCTTTAGAACTATGGCAAAATAAGGCACGTGATATATCATTTGATAGTAAATGATGAGAAAGGAAAGAAGATAGTATTTAGAAAATATAAAAGAGCACTATGTTTGAGAAAATCGATTTTGTGATTAAAAAACAATTGGAGTTAAAAAGAATTTTTTTTTTATTCCACGATTGAAGACTGAAGATTTCATTTTTCAACAACATGGAGCAAGCAATATTGACATGATGACATTCGTCAGTTTCTAAATGAAACGTTGCCTCAACATTGGATTGGACAGTCGGCAGATAAAGGTGTACAAAAGAGATGAACTTGGGGCTTCCTCAGGGAGATTAATTTCTTGTTATAATAGGTAATTACTACCTTTATTTTAAATATTTGCCACCCAAGAATGGCCATGAACATACCAGTCTTGAGAGTAATAAATGCCATCAACTTACAGATTCAAGAAGTTCTGCCTAGAGATGCAACATTGTATAAATCAATTGACAGTTGTGAATATTGACCAGATAGCTCAATATCTCCCAAGAATTTCTGAATGCTAGAACTTTGTAGAATGCCATTGCATCAGTTTTCAAATTATACTACCGCACTGTGAAATCTGGATGCACTAAGACGTTGCAGTGAAATATAATTATGTTAAAATCTGGCTTCCAGCATCGCTTCCTTCTTTGCTCTAGTCGGTGGTGTAGAATTCGGGACTTCTAGAGGCGACAAACTCGTCGAAGGCAGTTTTCGCATCGGCATGGTTTTTGAAGTATCTCCCACGCAGGAAATTGTCGAGGTGCTTGAAAAAGTGATAGTCAGTGTACAATTCATGGTGTCAAGGTTTGTGAGTCTTTCTACTGGTGCCTTGCACAGTAATCACATCATAAGTTAGGTTTTTTATTTTATGCAGGGCTGACGAGTCACATTAACAATCTGCTAACTGCATAGATTACATTTGTAGTTATATCTAATGTGTTTTTCATCTACAAGACTGAAAATAATTGGAAACTACCAATTTAATAAATAAAATTTATTTATGTATGAAATTACAAGAGATTTATGTACATAGAATCCTCTGATGGCTTTATTATAACATTTACAAATGTAGATGAACTTTAAATTCAGGGCATGATTCATCATCTCAAACACGTGTCAATGTTTCTCCAATTTGTTTATGAACAATGGGAAGAGATTTCTTACATTTTCATTAGGAGATTGTCTAAAGAAACCACCCATTATGATTAATAAAAAAAAAAAAAAAAAATTCTTAATGAAAGCATTCTTTGGTTTACTTTTTTATACAAAATACTGATATGAGAGCAGAACCCCTGTTCAAGTATTTCACCATGTTTCTCATTTCTAGAATTACAAGTTGGGATAGAAATTAGAAAAGGATAATTTTCCAGAAATGTTGTGAATAAAAAATATACATATTTATATACAGAATTTCCATAAAAACTTTAGTGTTACCCCCTCCTCCTTCTTGCAACAAATGGCTCTTCTAGGAAGGAAAATTTACAGAGACTGTAGTCAAAATGGACTGTTGTATTTGCAAGAATGTCACAACACTTGCAAACATTCATAAAATCTTCCACCCCGTTTGTTTTTAAAAAGTTTAACCTCTCCTTTGTTTTTATTGCAGTATGAAAATTATAGGCAGAAAAGGAAATGAATGAAATGCTTCCCATTTTGCCGACTCGATTAATGGACTAGATTCATTGGACTTCATTTTCAAAATGTGTGAGCATTTCGACAAACACCACATCCGAGAGCAAACTCTTCTCCCGTTGGTGGGTGTTGAACGTGGAGTGGGCATTCGTCACCCTCTAGTTGTTTTGCTTTTGGACCTGAAATGATATTAAGCCAAAAATTAACCTACTTCAATAAAAAAAATTTCCTCATTTATAACCATAAGGTTAGTCCAATAAAAACATAAAGCATCATGTCAATCAAGTAGGGAATAGCAGGTAACAGTGAGACATTCCATGTAGCATCTACAAAATGCATCACCAGCACTTGACCCATCCTTATTCATTGGTGAACTTTGGCTTATTTTTATTTATTATTTTTTTCTTTTGCGTTTAAAAGAAGTACCAGATAATCATTCGTTAATAAACAACATGTAGAACCATATCTTTATTTGGGTTTTCCTGATGGCATCATTTCCAAACAACTCTAGTGTTTCATCACATTAGACAAAACCAAAATGCTATGAACATGTAATACAAGGGTCACTAGCCCCATCCACCCTATAGCCCTGATTTAGCCCCTTCCGACTAGCATCTGTTCTCGAAATTAAAGGAGAAATTAGTGGAAAAACACTTCAGCTCTAACGAGGAAGTCAAGAAGCAGTCAGCAGCTGGACAGAAGAGATGGCGACAAGCTTTTACAAGGAGGGGATTTCAAAGCTCGTTTCCAGGTATACAAAATGCATTGAGATCGATGGGGATTACAGAGAAAAATAATACATATATTCAAGTACAATTTTTGTGAATTTCTTTTTTTTTAAGAATAAACGGAACTTATTTTCTGGACATAAACCCCTCGTGTATCATCTTGCAAAAGCATTATATCACATTAGTTACTTTCCCATCTCACTATATGAGTCAAAACCCTTCTATAATCAAATTTGTTTTAAATTTTCTTACCAGCAGGGCAATGAGGCAATTCCTGTTTTGGAATATTGGTTACTCGCTGGAAGTCGTCATGGCACGCATTGCAGAAATGGGTCGTTCCAAAACAGAAGAAAACGGCCACAGAACAACAGTACCGACATTTGTATTCCAAAAAGTCAGTACCGTGTTTAGGGCACATCTGGAAGGACATTCAAATAAACCTTGTATTAATTATTATTATTATTATTCAAGTAATGAAAATTGCATACAAAAATATATTCATGAACCTGAGCTCTGGAAACGTCAGAACAAGCACCACAAACTAGTTCGGCAGGATCATAATCGTCTCCTCTTCCAGCTTCAACATCACATCTTGCTTCCCCACCATAATATGCCTTAAAAGAAAGGATGGAAAGTGAAAGTGACCATTTCAAGATCCTTAATTACAAGACTAACAATTCAAATGTTTTTATAAAGTCCGTTATTTAAATCGATACCTTTTTACATTTAAAGCACACATAATAAGCATATCTCTCCATTGCGTAGCCAGCTGAATCATTGAAGAATCGAGCACCTGGTGTAGTAATTGCCTCAGCCTTGTGAAGTCCTTCGTATTCTAAACGCATTAAAGCTTTCCTATGCACGTCTTCATATAGATTACGGATAGGAATAAGCAAATCCTTCAAAACAGGGTGATCCATATTACACTAAACAAAACAAAGTTTAAATGATTCAACACCAATTCAGTTACTGACTAATCTATTCATCTTCCCTAATTATCCTATTTCCTACAACACCAACAAGTTTTTCTCATGTAGAATTCAAACAGACAAATTTATTTATAATAAAGCCAATGGTATCACTACTTAAAATATTGCAAAGCATTAGTCATCATAATTTGTGTACGAAATTCTACTAGTCAATTCTTCTAAAATAGCAAAGCATGAAATTGTGGAGAAACAAATCCAAAAGGAACCAATATCTTTAATCCACTAAATTCTTTCATGAATTAAGACATATTATTTCCTTTTGTTTTTTTACTCAATTCCTCAAATCTTCCATTGATTCTTTTCGTGCAGCGTGCCTTTGCAGGACGTTTCTTTCGTTTGCTCAAGAGAGGGGCATTCTATCAACACGTGCTCCATCCTCTGTTATTCACCGCACGAGCACAGCACACGCTGTCATTCGAAATTTCCAAATTGTACAGAAGAGATTTGAAATGTTCATAGCTAAATTGTTTTAAGCCTTTCTTTTGATACAGGAATGTTATCGGCAATGGATTTTTGTAGTAGGGCTTTCTAATTTTTGCTTTCTGTTTTTTATTTAATTGAATTTATAGCTATTTTTATTGTAACATTTAGGGATGTTGTGTTTCCTTGCTGCATTCGCAAGGAGAGCTCCTTTCTCATCACTAAAATTCCTTTGCTGGCTGGATCCTATTAAATTAAATTGCTTCCTTTTGGAGTATTTCCTATAATTTGTTTTTTAATTTCTCCTATTCTTGTAAGCAAAGTACTTTTTAGAGTCTGTAACTATTAGCCATTTTTGTGGGAATGTTCTTGAATCGACTTTTGCGCTATTGAAGTTGCTTCTGCAGCGAGAAAGCAGCCTAAGTGACCAGTTTCCAGACTCCTATTCCACTACGTAGTTGAATGATTCATCTTGCCTGCAGAGCTCTGTATTCCAGGACAGTTAGAGAATACACATTCATTTACTGCTAATGCCAATACCTATTTTAGGCCACGGGGTGATTTATAAATATAGTTTGGGGTTTCTCCGAGGATTGACAAATCCACCAATGGCCTCAAGGCACTAAGCCTGATGGAAAATATTAACAACTTCAAACAAAAAATAAAAACTTCATGACACTCTTTTGGATTATCAAACATATTTTGATTTTGACTTATTCTAGGTTCTTATTAAAGACCATTTGTAATATTCTTCCAATCAACGACTCTTTCTCCTTCTCCACTGTTATATAAACCCATAATCAGTTGTCTATTCTCTGTTTACTGGTAGACCAATCGCAAAAGTAAGGCTATCTTACGATTCACTTCTCCATAAATTATAGCACAAATTTTATAAATCTTTATAATCAAATAAAATTAACTGTTTTACTGACAATTCTGATTATCAAAGGAAACTAGGTCGGTCTTTACCTTACATATAGGACACAGCGAGAATCCAAAAGTGATTCGAGGTCCAGCCCATCTTTTCATTAGCACGTTTCTGCAGCAGTGCAGGTGGAAGACATGGCCACATTTTAACTATACAGAAAAAAAAAATGCAAATACCATTTCAGAAATTAAAAGCAGAAGCAGAGCCAATCAAAATACAGGGCGCTTACAAATGATGATGATTGGTTTGACAAAGTTACAGTTGATTTTGGCAGGATGGTATTCAAGGAACCGTGGACTTGACAGTGGAAATGTCAAGAAGCACACCATCCTGTTGAAAGATGAAGTTTGTACTGTTGATTTGCAGCTACAGTAAGAGTCAATTTTCAAGTGTTCAGATAGGTCTACCTGTCAGTTTCTTCCACAAAGAAAAATGGGGCATAAAGTTTGAGATGGCAGGCAGGCTATTCCAACAAAACTTAAACATTTGCTGCATTTCAAAATCACACTGCCAATAGAATTGCTGCTATCATTTGTAAACACCCTGTACATTTCATTTTTTTTCTAATTTCTGTATAGGGTTCCCCAAAATAAAAAATAAAGCTAATGAGCAGTGGCGTAACTAGCTTTTTAGCGCCCGTGTTCAATTTATTATTTTTAGCTTTTTAGCTCCCCTAATTCGTTGCACCCGTGTACTTTGCACACCTAGGCCACCCTTAACTACGCCTGTGCTAATGGGATATCATTTAAATAAATGTAGGAATAATTGAAAGTAACTTACCCTCTCATCTGAATGCTGACATGCTTAAAAATTGGAAAGATAAAAAAAATCTTACTCAACTTGATGGTGAATCAGGGTTCTTCAAGCTTGTTGGTGGAATATTGAGAGGAATGGCTTAAAGATCTCCAATTTAATCGTCAAATGTAAGAGTAATTTCTTGTCATGAGCAGCTCAGGCTACAATTATCATCACTCATCATCTGAATTTCAGATACAACTAATATTCCTTTGCAACCTTCTTCTTTATTTGAATCTGATATTGGGTCCAGCTGACATCAACAACCAAATGCCTTTTGTGCATACTTAAGGGTAAGCGTAAGCATACACATGTTCACGGCATCCATCTTCTATTGCCTCAATCACTTTTATCTCCATTTCAATGCTGTTAACTAACCACCAACAAAAATTTTTACTGCATTTTCCATTTAAATTGTCATTCTTTTTAATACTCTATTTATTTTTTTATAATTAAATACTTCAAATATTTTTTTTACATTGCGCAATACAGGGTATAGAGGAAATTCCCAAAACAAGTCAAATAACTTTAGGAAAAAATCTGTTGTGAGCAGCACAAGACTCCCTCTTGTACGATACTTTATTGAATGCTTTTTTGGGGGGAAAAATTCTATTTTTATTTTTGACATACGAATTTCCGTCTCTCTCTTTGTTGTCTCCAAACTCCAAATGTCGAAACAAATTTTGACAGCCATTTGGGAACTTCAAATGGAGTTCTTCAAATTTAGTTCTCCAAATAGAGTACTTTAAACTCTGACGTCAAATAGTCAAACCCTGACGTCACAAACTGCTCCATGCAATCAAAACTCCATAAACATGAAAGGAAATCAGTTGGGGAAACTACCAAAACACATGTTTGGCCCAGTCGATTGCAATCAAAATGCGAGGTGCAACAGTCCTAAATACAAAATACAACAGTCCTAAATACAAAATTTCAACATTCTACACCTAACAGTTTTTAGAAATGCGAGATACACAGACACACACACACATACATACATACATACATAGACAAGATGAAACACGTCAAAATGGATTCAGGGATGGTCAAAATGTATATTACCACTGAAATCTGAAAACCGAAATGTACAAGGAAGTAAAAAGGTGCTAGGTTCATCTATAGGAAAGTGTCCCTGCCCGATTGAATAAAAGTATTCCCAGCACCCCTTCTGTAACTTCTCAGTGATATAAGAGCAGTGAGAATAGATTTATTTGATCGGGTGCGGGCACTTTCCTATTTTTAGATCTGACTTTTATGATCCTAGCACCTTTTTTTCTAAAGTTATTAGTCTGTTTCAAGAATTTCCTCTATAAAGTTTGTATGAAGTCCATTATCATTAAACTGCTTTGATTTAACTTAATGGATGGTTTCTTTTAACAACATTTCTTTAATGCCTCCTTAAGTCCTTTCAACTCGGCATTCTCCAAGGAAGGAACTTGCCATGCCAGATACTCTCCCTTGAAAACCAAAACTGCAGACGACGAGGACTTCTGGTTGTCATTTTTACCAACAAAACGATGAAAACTTATTTTGATGAGAACCTATATTTCAAGTCTATCGATTAATACAACAGTTAAAAAAATGTCTTCAAAATACCCTAAAACTGTTGGGGGGGGGGGGGAAATCCTATTTAGGCCTTTCTTAAAAATTGTGAAGCAAATATTATTTAAAAAAATACCGTATGTATCGATTTAATGAAGCTGAAACATTGCCAAAGAAAACTCAAGGGTTGGCTACCAAAAGCATGATATCATTTATGTTTGCACAAGATTCTACAGCTTTCATTTCACATCTTTTAATTACTTCATGCTTATGCAAACATTATAAGAGATTTATACAAAACGTTACCAAAGCAACAATTTTGAGCCATTGAGAAACATTTATGAGAGATCACTGAGAA
The DNA here is from genome assembly GCA_023313115.1 of Rhysida immarginata. Lineage (NCBI taxonomy): Eukaryota > Metazoa > Arthropoda > Chilopoda > Scolopendromorpha > Scolopendridae > Rhysida > Rhysida immarginata. The sequence goes on from JAHWFO010002062.1 coordinate 3,121,114, forward strand.
TAGAAAAAGTATTTTCCTTTCTAATTAAATACTGCATAGCCTTCAAAATACGTACCTACACTTTTGTATCGCGGATTTATTTCTTGTGGTTAAATGTTTTGTCTTCCTTTACAGGCAATTTCACACACCCCTGTTCCTTCTTATCTTTTTATTATCGTTCCTTTCATTTTCCACTTTTAAATCCCCACCCACCCACCCACCCCATTGTATTGTATAATAGGCTACTATATTATTCTCCATGTTCTCTAGAATAAAATTTTGTTCTTACAATCATTTTGTTTCTGAATAACAAAAGTACGTGTAACTAAATTGGACAACATACCTGAATAGCAGGAGCACAAGCTAAGGCCTCTGTAAAACATATCATGCACATGTCATCAGCATCCTGTTTCAAAGAAGCATCTCCAGAACAGCCATGCAGACAGGGAAGGCAAGGGGTCTCATTCACAATCCCACTACATATGTGGCTGCAAGGTAACATCTTGGTACACGCATTTCGAGCATGTTCCTGGGAATCAAAAAATCTTCACTAACTTTACATCATTTTAAAGAAAATATCGCATTAAAAATAAAAGACATGTTAACATCAATTAATCATTAAGGTTTAACCATGTGTTATCTTGTACAAATACATTAAAAGCATCAAAAATGCAACTCATACATAGATCATGATGCGATAAGAACACACACGTTGGAGCATTGACATATTCACTGAAATACACTGTCGGCTAAAAAAAAAAAAAAAAAAAAAAAAAATGCAACACATGGAATGAGTGGGTCGATTTTAATGAAACTGCACAAGAGCATAGTGCGGTTGCCATACAACATATGATTTAAATTTCAATTCTTATGTGCTGGTACAGGGCATCTCAAAGTTCTTCCACTGGAAGAATGATGCATCCTTAAATTATATAAATTCATCAATCTGGCATCTGTATTGTAACGTACTTGAATAGTCTCAGCACCTGCCATGCCCCGCACATGCAGCCACATTCCTATGCAGCCGTATTCTATGCAGCAACTGACGGAGTTTGATAGAGGTAGAATTGTGGGTCTTGGAGAGCCTGGATGGTCTCATGGCAAATCGCAGCCCACATTGGACGTAACTTTTCTGTGGTGGCTCATTGTTGGAAGCAATGATCTACAAGAAGATACTCACACACGTAGACCTGGTTTCAGATGCTCATGCGTTACTGATCCACCCCAAGACCGCCGGGATTGTAAGGGAAGCACTGAATACCCCACAGCAGAGATAAGGAGAGGAGTGGCACCAACCGCATCCAGACCAACCATTTGCAACCGTTTACTTGCAATAGGACTGCAATCATGTGTCCCTATAGGCAGACTACTGCTTCTGCGAGAACACTGTCCTGTTAGGTTGCAGTTGTGTCACAAAAGAGCTGACTGGCGAGTGGAATGGAGGTCTGCCATCTTCAGTGATGAAAGTAGATTCTGCCTGCACACCAGTGATGGATGGCAACATGTCCAACGAAGACCAGGAGAACGGCATCTCCCACAATGCATTCATCTACAGCACCCAGATCCAACAACTGGCGTAATGGTATGGGGTGCCATCAGTTATAACGCTTGCTCATCCTTGGTGTTTGTGAATGGAACATTGAACAGTGCAAGATACGGCCAGGAAATTGTTGACCCATTCTCCTGCCTTTCTTGCAATGTGCTGTTCCAGCAAGATAACGCACAACCACACACTCCCCGTGCTACCTTACAAGCTCTCCAACATGTGGCTCAACTTCCTTGAACAGCATGATCTCCAGACATATCCCCAATTGAGCATATATTTGGGACATGATGGGACGTTACATATAGAATTGCAGCACACTGGCCGTAACACTTGCAATAATTGCATCAACAGGTTCTGGATGCTTGGAACAATGTATCCCAGGATGATATGCAGCATCTGTCATGCAATCTTGTTGTGAAGAGTATATGGCATATAAATTGTTCTACTGGGATTCTTGGGACACCTTGTGCACATATCGTGTTGAAATTTAAATCATATGTTGTACATTGCCCACACAATGCTCGTGCAACTTCATTAAAATTGACCCACTCTTCCGTGTGTTGCATTTTTTTTTATTTTTTTTTGCCGGCAGTGTAACTTTATTCACAGAAATAACAGTGATTCAGATTAACAAGTGCACACACACGCATATTATCAAGTTAAACAAACTGGCAACTGATTAGATTATTGACTGAAAATTATTCAGGTAAGATGAAGACAATTTCAAATTTTACAGACTAAAAGTATTCTATAAGTAAAAACAATTGATTGAAACTTGCAAGTAAAAAATAAAAGTGGGGGGGGGGGGCAGTTAATCATAATGCTAGTAAGGAAACAAATTTCTGTTTATTAAAAAAAACAACATACAGGGACAGGTCAGTCTTGTTCTTATGTATATTGTTTATGTTATAAGTACTCTGTTAACATACAGGGTGTTTCTAAATTATCTCCCGTATTCTACATGTTTGTTACTATTACAGATTTTAATGTGATTTTTTTTTTATTCACAAAGAAAAACTCAAAAAATATCTTAGCCTCATGTGAGTTGACAATGAAACAAGCGGTTGGCACGTGGTACCTTTGTTGGCACATTGTTCCATTTTTCGCAAGGTGCAATAAACAATGGGGAGTTCAAGAAAAAGCTGAATGCATGTTAAGGCTTGCGGAATTTAAGTCAATGATTACAGTTCAGAGAATGTTCAAAACAAAGTTTAAAAAGGATCCTCCAGATCATAAGTCAATTAACCTATGGCATGAAAAATTTTTAAACACAGGCAGCCTGTTACACAAAAAGGGTGCTGGTAGATCTTCAGCGACACCACAGAGAGTAGAAAAGGTCAGGGACGCGTTCGATCGTAGTCCTCGTAAATCACTTTGCCAAGCGGCTCATCAACTGGATATGCCAACGACATCCATACTGTTCAGAGGGGGAAGCAAAATAAATGGAATTTAATGGGTGGTACTTTAAAAGAAAGAACCCCAAAAATTAAGAGTAAACGTGGCTCGTTAAAAGACTTTTTATTTTGGTTTAAAAAATGCGGTATTTATTTATAAAATACAAAAATTCTGTACAAAAAAATGTTCTATACAATATGATTTAATTGAGGAATAGGCATTGCGATCTCAATTACAAAAGAAAATATTTTCTCGGAATAAAATAAAGAAATACTTAAATGCACGTTAAATACAGCAAAACACTGTAACGAGAAATATTAATCGCTACAATGAGCGAATTGAGATTAAATATAAAAAAAAATTGAGACAGACCAATTCCTTATAAAGAATAAGGAAAAGAAATTTCAAATTCCCATTTAATGTCTAAAGAAAAGACTGCAAAATCATAAGTAATTATTAATGGGAAATAAGAATTGAAATGTGCAGCATGGCGTCCCTTATGCGCGTTATTGTTGAAATAGCATTAAAAGAAATTTCATTATTACCTTATGGGTAAACCCGCGAAACAATGCTGCTCGGTAAAGAACCATGGCCGCCGCGAGAAAGTGAGAAATTCAATAAGAAACTAAACATCGAACGGCAGGGTAGGAGTAATTTGTAGAGCATTGGAATGAAAATGATAAATGGAAGTTGAACGCCATGCTGCAGGCTAGGAAAGACGTGGAGGGCCCGAAAGAGGGATGACTGGTCAAGCCAGTGGCTGGGAGTGGTCTGTCTGAAATAAACAAAAAACAGTAACCACGGAAAGAACATCAACAATAGTGGGACGCACATCCTCGTGATCACGAAAATTATTCGCGAGGGACAACTAGCTGCAGACTAGTGATAATCACGTGGAGATTTTTTAATTAACATTTATTAAAACAATATATACTCAACAATCACTGTCTGCAAAACAGTAAAAAAAAACTTAAAGAATAGAAAAAAAATAGAATAATTAATTACAAATGAAATTATATCTATTTTTACATAAAAAATCTGAGTTTTCCCGAACACATACATAAAATAGTGAAGCACAGTCTTCGTCTTATACCCTACAATATCCAGATGATGCATGAACTGAAGCCAGATGACCGACTGAGGATATGCTCCAAAAAATCAACAATGATCCCACCTTCCTCGAGGACATTGTTTTCTAATGAGACAACATTCCATACTTCCGGAGCAGTAAACCGACACGACTGCCGCATTTGAGGCTCACAAAACCCCCACGTTCTAAGGGAGCATATACGCGACAGCCCAAAGGTTATTGTTTGGTGCGATTTAATGCACGATCAAGTCATCAGACCTTTCTTTTCCACTGACAACACCATTACCACTGCAACCTACCTAAATATGCTGGTTCGATTCCACAGGTAGAAGAACTGCAGCCCAGCATAGTCTGCCAACAAGATGGAGTACCTCCTCACTGGCGCCTGCAAGTTAGGCAGTGCCTCGATACGAACTTTCCAGGATGATGGATTGGAAGGGATGCGAACCCTCTGGATTTTTTCTTGTGGGGATATGTGAAAGACAAAGTGTACAAGACCAACGTTGATGACATTGAAACTCTCAAGAACAATAATTGAAACAATCGCTGAAATCACCCCTGAAATTCTAGCCCGACATGGGAGGAATAGAGTTTCGTTTTGACGTCCTTCACGCCATAAATGGGAGACGCATTGAAATTTATTAAGGCATGCTAACAAACTTTTTGAGTTTTTCTTTGTGAATAAAAAAAAAACTGCATTAAAATCTGTAATAGTTTTTGAGTAATAAACATGTAGAATACGAGAGATAATTTAGAAATGCCCTGTATATGAACACTTTAATACTTCAAATGTTAAACAACTGAAACTCTGTCACAAATGCCTGGATTTTACAAGCAATTTATAAATGGTCAACATGGCGTTTTCAAGACAGATTTGGTCCTTTTACTGCATTAAAAGTTTTTTTCAGGGTCTTACCACCCTGTAGTGTTCAATTTTTATTATTTTATTCCAAGGTTCTTGTGTCTCGTCCTCTTTTTTTTCTACATCCATCATTTGAAGCAAACATGTTACATTAGGAGAAACAATGCAAATCCTATGGTTTCACAACAATTTCGATATGCTTATCGAGGCCAGATAAATGCCAAAAGAATCAAACATGGCACTGACTTAACCTATGAACATTTCTCCAATGAGCAAGTACAGAATTTTAGCCAAACATTTGTCCCACAGAAATCTACCCATAAGCTTTTTTGGGAGCTACATCTGCCATCTGCAATTGCCCTATTTCACACACTTTCCATTGGTCCTTAAAATTACGTCATTTTTTCAAGATGAACACCATAGAAGGGAAAACACTCAATTGTCCCCCATTCATTACTGTATTACTCACGTGCACTGTTATAAATGGTTAAAAGTTGCTGTGTTCTATGGAAGAGATGAAGTTACTTTGGAGTTTCTGTGAACTATTAGTCATATTCACATTGGCTCTATGGCTCGTCGGAGGCATGATCCCTTTTACGGATGCCATCTGGGTACGTTTTTCCTAAGTATGTGCCATAATGTTGATTTTCGAGAATGGGTGCACTTGTATCAGGTCCAGGGGAAAGTTTTTTTCCTTTCTACCCCCTTACTTTTTGAATGGTTACAATCCCTCGTAGGATGATTTAAATAATGCAAATTTTTTATACATTAAAGAAAATGATTTGTCATTCGTTTGCACTTACTTGTCTAAGTGAAAACATTCAATTTTGGAAAAACGTCTAAAATGGCACCTACATCACCAATAATTCGAGCCTGCCTGTTGTAGGAATTTAAACTTGGCCATAAAGCAGCAGAGGCTGCTCATAACATTTGCACAGCATTCGCTGATGATTCTGTCACCAACCGGATGACACAGAATTGATTCAAAAAATTTAGAACTGGTGGTGAGCGTCTTAAGATTCTCTCGAGTGTTTGGTGGACAACAGCTGGTGTAGTCTATTATGAGCTCTAAAATCCAGGACAAACTATCACAGCAGACGTGTATGTTGGTCAGCTTCAACGTACACGTGAAAAAAATCAACCAAAAACAGCCAGCTCTTGCAAACCGTAAGGGTGTTGTTTTTTCTTCCTGACAATGCACGTCCGCATACGGCAAAGCTGACCCGTCAAGAAATAAACTTGCCTGGGAAGTATTACCTCATCCACCCCTTTACTCTCCGGATATCTCCAACAGATTATCACCTTTTCCGATCTCTCGATAACCATTTGAGAAACAAGTGCTTCAAGACAGAAGAAGAGCTAAAACATGAACTGGGTGTGTTTTTCAACTGTAAAACTCCTCGTGACTTTTATAAAAAAAGGAATTTATGATTTAGTATCTCGTTGGGAGAAGGTTGTTGAGAATGATGGAGATTGTTTCGATGAATAAAAAATTCATTTATGCATTAATCTAGGCGCCAATTGGAATATTTATAAAAACGAAAAAACTTTCCCCTGGACTTGATATATACACAGTCGAGCTCTGCAAAAGGGAACGACCTTTGGCTAAAGATTTCAGAATTTGTGAACTATTCACGTGTTGCCGTGATTAAAGTGTATCCTGATTGGGCAAATGGCGCCATTGGACAAATGCAAATAAATGGGTGAGAAACCACAATTGGCTAGTGCACCCATCCTGGCAAAGGTGCAACAGCAGAAATGGTTACAATTTGCATTACAGTACAGGAATTAAACCTCTTGTGACTGACAAAGAGTTGCCTTCTTCGTTGAGAAGTTGACATTGTCTAATTCAGCTGGAAACTTCTGAAAAGAATCGCCTTGCAACCATTGTTGGAAGAACAAACTGGTGGTAACAGTGTAATGGTGTATGCCTAGATGAAATCAGGAGCAAATATTAACTGAGAAATGCAATGAGTTATGTGAGAACATACATGGAGAAGAATTTAAAACCTGAAGTAAATGTACAAGGTATACACAAAGAATATTTTATGTTTGAACAATTTTTTATTTCTCGTAGCAATGGGTTTGTTTGTTTGTTTGTTTGGATGCTCTTTGTCTCACTTCTCAACCATGACCTTTCTGGGAAGGGTGACCCTAAAGTAGCAGTGCTACAACCAGTATAGCTCACCGAATCCTTGAAGCACCCAAACCCCTGGCCCACGGTATGGGGGCATCCACTCAGGCATTGAGAGATCTCAGTTACCCTGGTATGCCCACACGATATGGATGCTGCAAACTGGTCTTCCTATGCAGTTGTTATTTTCCAAGCCGGTGGATAAGTGACCAAAGGGTTGGCCTAGAACCAGGTGGCTAGGCTACATGGAGAATCTGGGTTCGAGTCGCTTGGGTATTTCCAGGGAGGACATGAGCCTGATGGTGGAAGATCACGATCACTCGAGATCCTCCATAGGGCTGCTGCCCCTGTGACCCTAACGGATAAGCAGGTTTGAATAAGTAAGTAAGTAAGTAAGTAGCAATGGGTTACGAGGACAAATGTTAAATTAGATAAAAGAAGCACTATCCAAGTTTATACAATTATTGTAAAACGCTCAATGATCCCCTGATGACATCACACATATCCATTATATACAGGATACTGTATTTTTCTGGATTATAAGTCACATCTTTATAATAACTTGCACTAGTGAAAATTCAAAAAAAATGGTGGAAATATAAAACAACTATACGTCGCATTTGCTGTAGAAGTCACAATAAATAAATAAAAACCTCTTAGACCTGCCTACAATTTATTTCCTAATAATAATAATAACAAGGTTTTAATTTCCATAAATGCTATTATTAATTTAGGATAAACTTCACTGTTAACTAACAAGCATCTTACTGGGTTTTTTTCTTTTTCTCCTTTCTGAAAGATAACCGCTCTCATTCTGGATAACCACCTACTTAAGGTTGATGAAGATGTCGAAAGAAGACACTCACTGAAGTTAATCCATGCCAAACCTGTCATGAATTAGCCAGAATTAGAAAGATCCCAGAGCAGGATCTAGACCTAAAGAAAGCTTTTCTAGACAGCAGTTAGAGTAGTGCGCATTGAGATCTTAGAGCAAGGTCAACCCATCACAGCACATACACTGTGATATCCTCCAATGGGTTCATCAGAAACTTTACCATTAACAACCTGAATTGGTAAATTGCAAAGGCCCCCCGATTGCTATAGAGCAATGGAAGATCGCTCACAGCTTTACAGCCTTCAAAGATTTTGCAACATCCTCCCCACTCATTTGACATCTCTCCTACAGATCTGTTTGGATCATTGGAGAATTGTTATGCTCTCGAAATAGACTTGCAAGAATTTTACCACCTCCAAAACCAAAGATTTCTACCGATTTGGGATCGCACATTTCTATCCAAATATCGGGGCATGTAATTGATTATACGGGGGAGAGGAGGGAGTTATTTTGATGAATAAACTGAATGTCTGTATAAGTAACATTGAATGTATCAGATAAATAATCGGAAGACATATTTAAAACCCGTAAAATATGACAAACCAAAATAAGAGGTTGTATGTGGATATTGACAATGAAATAACGACAAAATAACTCTTTAACCACAACAGTTTTATAAAACAAAAGAAAATACAAAAGGAAAAAATAAATACATAACCTGTAAACGTTTTTCGATAGCGACGCTATCATCATCGTGTTGCTCCGTGCCTTCTGCTGATGATGATAGCGTCGCTATCGAAAAACGTTTACAGGTCATGTATTTATTTTTTCCTTTTGTATTTTCTTTTGTTTTATAAAACTGTTGTGGTTAAAGAGTTATTTTGTCGTTATTTCATTGAATGTATCACTGAAAATACCTATGAACCTTTTAAACGACCTGATAGTATGTCCTACCCTCAGTTATGAAAGTTTATACAAGGCCTACTTTCTAAGAATTCAATGTATTATTGTGAAACAACAACACTTACTTACCTGGCATTCTGTATCAGCACACACGTTACCAATGGATAGTAAACCTCCATTTCCTGTGGAACCACAAAACCTACAAATACCAGTTGTGCTGCTAGAAGATTTTCCTGCTAAAAATTTTAAGGGATCAATTAGATAAAATTTCCTAATTAAACTTCCTCGTAGGATCTCTCAAATCCAGTAATCCCTCCACTTTAACTAAACAGCCCTCACCTATATGCCTCCACTTTAACGTGGTTAAAATTTTGAAATAATTGACTAACTAGGCAGCAGATATAATCACAAATTTTTTTTTCAGCCATTTATTACCAAATACCTCTCCAAAAGCACATGGGATCATCCGTACGCATCAGACAACATAACATTCTAAGTGACTTTGAAGTTAGAATACATAGTCTGTCCCAAAATTTTTGAGACTGGTCTAATAAACAAATAATTAAGAACTGAAATTAAAATCCCCACTGGACTCAACACTTTTTTTACAACAAATGTAATAAGTCACCAAAACGCTTCTGGTCTTTGCAATGTGCGTCAAATAGTCGGTCACACCCGCTTGAATGTCCCGAATGCCGTGAAAGGTTGTCCCCTTTAGGTGCAATTTCAACTCTGATGACAGGTGATAAGTCACAGGGACATAAATCTGGGGAGTAAAGAGGATGGTTGAGCACGACGACCCCTTTAGAAGCCAGAAACCCCTGCACAAGGATCAAAGTGAGTGTTGGTGCCTTGTCATGCCTTGATGTCTGTACTGAGAACGAACTCTGCGTACTCGGGCCAAGCAACGCTTCAACACTTCCAAATAGCAAAGTCCAGTGACAGTAGTACCTTCAGGAATGAACTTCTTATGAACGATGCCAACAGCGTCAAAGAAAGTGATGAGCATTGTCTTGATTCGTGACTTCTCAAGCCATACCTTTTTTTGAGCAAAGTCCTTTCCAAACCGAACTTTGGCGCTTGGTGAGGGTTCGTACATGGTTTATTGTATATCACAATTGACTTCAAGAGTCCTCCCCCAGGTGGCATAATGGTCTGGCCCTGCTTTAGTCCTCGCGGAACCATGAATGCCGAAGTGTACCAAACAGTTCTGGACAATTCTGTGCTACCGATATTATGGGAACACTTTGTTACGCTAAAACAGGTATGGGCCATTACCAAAGCTTCCTGTCATACAGCAGGCAATATTAATATCTGGTTTGAGAAAATGGGTGTGATGAAACTTGACTGGCCAATCCTAAGTCCAGACCTCAACCATATTGAACACTTTTGGGACGAATTGGAGCACTGATCAAGAGCCAGGCCATCCTGCCCAAAGAACACCACTGAGCTGTTTGCCAATTTGAAGGATGAAATGGATGGAAGGAATGGAGCAAGATTCCCTGCCAACAGGTATCGTAAATTGGTGGAAAGTCTTCCTCAAAAGGTTGTGGATGTCATTGCAGTGAAAGGCAGCTCTAAACGTTACCAATGTCATGCAGGGTCTGATTTAATTTACTGGTGTGAGGTGTCCATGACAAATGGCAGGATAGTGTATGTGCCACTCTTTTGCCTGCTTTTTCAAACTTGTTGATAGATGGCACATTAAGAAGCAATTCAACCATAACAGTTTCAACTATACAAACAACAGCCACAAATGTAGAAGACTGAGAAAAAAAAAGCTTTATTTAAAAATTTTTTTATCGCAGTATCAGTAATATAGAGTATATTTCGGGCTAAGGACCACGATTCCATTTATGTGCTGTTTTTTTGTAGTCCCACTTAATCACGTACATGGAAGGATTACTGTATAGCATTTCAAAAACTGAATCAAATAAAAATCTGCTCATTAAAACCTCGGTTTCCTTCTCTAAATTCAACCATTGCCTTAAGTGTTTTGGAATCTGCCAGTGCCATGATCCAAAACAGTTTTGTTCTACCACATCCTTCATGGAGATCCACTTTTATTGCTTCTTCTTCTTCTTTAAATACCTTGCAGCATAATATAAATAAATAAATAAATAAATAAATAAATAAATAAATAAATAAGTAAGTAAGTAAGTAAGTAAGTAAAGCTAGTAATAAATTTGATCTCTTTTCTTAGCAGCAGCAACAAAAGTCATTCTACCGGTACTATTATCGTACTTAAGTCAATTCATCAACCATAGTTTTACCTGTCTCTGATGAGATCTTGTTCTACGATGAAGATGAAGAAAACGGTCACAATCAGCACATAAATTTCCACAAACATTGCAGAGAATAATTGCAAGAGTTTCACCATCATCATGGTTTTCACACAGAGGCTTAAAATAAATAAATAAATAAATAAATAAATAAATAAATAAATAAATAAATAAA
>JAHWFO010002062.1:3138873-3188549 GCA_023313115.1 Rhysida immarginata
TTGTCGTATTGTTCTCTTTATTCTGTAATTATTCCATAGGCCCTAACACTCTGTATAGTTTGTATAAATACCAGGCCTGGCCAGCCTCACATCTCTGTAGCTTAACCGCCTCCGATGATAACGTCTAGTTGAAAGGCGTCAGGCAAATAGAAGGTTTCTACCTCATCTCTTTGGACTCTTTCTTTTACAACAGTTTTAATAAGTAAACATCTTTATAATACACCCCCCCCCCCTCCCTACTGAAGATCATTTCAATTCAGTAACGGTTTTATTGAATCTTTTAGGTGGATCAATGCCTCGAATTTATTTATTTACTTATTTATTTAATCATTGTGCATCCCTTTGGGATGAAAGAGAAATAGTTGGTTCACTCGTCGCATTGATTAGACATTATATATTGTGAAATTATATGTTTAACATGAAGCTTATGATTATTACAATTTTGATTTTTGCACTCCATGATATTTAGTCTTAAAAGGCAGGGTAAATCATTCCAAACCTCTAAAGTATTAAAAGGAAGAAATCTGTTCAATTTAGTGGCAATTATAAACGGAGGTACCAATTTATATTTTTGCAAAGTTCGAGTCTGTAGATGATTTTTGGACCAGTCGGCAACAAAGTGGAACGGATGCTTTTCATCAGTTAATGCTATATACATTTCCTTTAATTTGGCATTAATAATGATCGAACTGAAAGTAGGAAGGCCAGCCTTATTGCATGTACTAGTGATCGATGTAAGCTTCTTTAGAGAGAAAGCAGTTCGAATAATATCATTATACTTGAAACAGCAGACCATAATATTATGCCACATTCTAATCTAGGGATGACTAACGATTTAATTAGGATACAAAGCTCTCTTCTTGTTAAAGTTTTCTTTAATTTTTTAATTAGATGGTTTGATCTGCATTATGAGTGTCTCTATATGATCTTTGAACGATAACGAAGTATCGAAAGTAATGCCAAGGAGTTTGTGAGCAGTATTGTATCTATTACCGTTGAAAGAAATTATGAGGATCTGAGTTTTATTCTCATTTAATTTCATACTGTGTTTTGAATACCAAAGTTTTAAAATAGTGATGTCGTGCTTTATGTCTTGCTTTGCCGTGTCATCTTTATGATAAGCGTATTCCTTGGTTAAAATGTTATCATCAACGTATGAGTCGATGTCAAAAATTAAATGAAGTTTTTGTATGGTCGAGGTATCCACTGCATATAAGGTTGTACTTAAAAAGGAACCTTGCATGATACAACGAGTAGAGTTGAGGCTAATTTCTTTAGTCCCGCAATTCATATAGTTTTGACGATTAGTGAGATAGTTTGTGAGGAGGGTCATCCAGTAAGGACCTGTTCCAACACTTTTTAGTTATTTAAAAAGGAGTCTGAGTGGCACAGAATCAAAAACTTTAGAGATGTCAGTATTAACAATGTATAGCTCTTTCTTTTCTTTAAGGGCTTCAACTGCTTTCCAGTAAATTTTATAAAGAAGGTAAAGTATTGAGGTATCAGGTCTCCCACCGTATTGATTCAGAGGAATCATAGTCCAAAGAAAGTTAACTAAGGTCGAAAAAATTATTTTCTTGGCAATTTTGGCCGAAGAAAGTAGGATGGAGATGGGCCGATAATTCTCAATTTGTAAAGAATCTCCCTGTTTGTAAATGGGTTTTAACAATATTTTCTTAAAGTGAGCAGGAAATTTTTGATAGTAAATAGTAGCTTGAAGCAATTGGCTAAATAATAAAGACCTGCAAATCCCCAATTCCTAATGACAATATTGGTAAGTAGGCCATCACGTTTATTATTTTTTTGACGGCCACTTTCAAGATTTCAGTGACTTAGCCATTGCATTTATGGATCCATCATCATCGCTGAAGCTTTCAATGAGACACTGGATTCAATAATTACAAATGCTCCAATTTGTTTCGTGATAGGTGTAAACAGGAGCTCTTGAGAAATCAAACAAACATTCTTCTCCTCATCTTCTAAATGATTTTACCTATGATTCATTTTTACGTTTTCTAGTATTCTTCACGGGATGAATTATTTGCGAGTTATCTTCACTCGTCTCAGATCATTGGGGTTTTTTTTCATGAACTTGGCATATAGGTTCATCAGGAACAGCATCTGCTGTCACATTATCAATGTGGCATGAGAGACAATATTTCTGTTGAAATAGAGGTCCAGTCCATATCAAGTCACCCAATTTAATTAAAAATTTGTGCTCAATATTTTTAATTTTTATCAGTGATCCCTATGACTATATGATTTAAAAAAAAAAAAAAATTCTGACCATAGTTCTTCGTTGAAAAACATATGCAATCAAGAATTAATATAATAGCATGAAATCATAAATAAAAGATGTCATAATTCAAAACACTAATATAATTATGAAAATATGATATGAAGTGATAATATAATACAAAGAAATTTCAAATTGAATTGCTTAATGAGATACTACAATTACAATGTGCAATGGAGAGGTTACAATAAAAGATCAATATCAGATTATATTAAAAAAAAAAAAAAAAAATTATCATTACCGTTGGAGTTTTAAGGCACTCGTTTGGTACACGATACTTTTCATCTAGTTTTGTAAGATTAAGTATGTTCTCAGCAATGGCACCTTTTGTAACATTGGCCCAAGCTTCTGAAAGCTTTCCCTAGAGAGGAAAAAATAATAATACATGCAATGTTTAAAGTCTAGCTAAGTTATTATTGATACTACAGCTTAGAAGCAAACCCTTATACAATAAATCTAACAAGGAAAAGGCCGTAACATAATAAAATAAGTTGCCTGAATACACATTTCCAAAGCAAGACTTTTATCGTTCAGCAGATAATAAGGAGAAATGATCTCATTATACAGTGATAGAAGTCAATAAACTAGCCAATCAGGGAAGTGAGTTCTTTCTTCATCTTTGACTGCTTTCAATATGGACAAGTTCATTAACTGATCCATTGCAGAGATGAAATAAGTTTTTATTGCTGTTGTTGCTTTATCAGTTCTCCTCAAGGATAATGACATACGCTGCCACATTGCCTCTTGACAGTTTCCCCAAGCAAACAGCGAGTGTACGCTGGAGCTTCTTGGAGGCATGACCCGGAAATAACAGCCAGGAAACTGTCGAATTTTTTTGAATGGGATGCCTCTGTGAATGTGGGTGACTTTAACCTGCGCCACACCTTAAGCAGCATGAACTTTCTCATTTGTCGACATCATGAGATGTTTTTTGGATGCTCTTACAGGCAAGAGTAGCCCTAAAGCCTGGTGCAAATGAGACAACAATGTCGAAGCAAATTGTGTCGAGACATTTTAGTTGCTTGTTGTGAGGCAACAAATAGCACAAATGTGGAAACCATTTCATTCAACAGGAGCAGCAACGGCTTGTAAGCAGCAACAATTAAATGACGATTTGGGAATGACATAATTATTACGACAGGCAAAGATGAAGATGGATGCCGGCAAAAACATTGAAGTAATTGCAGTACTGGCTTATGGAGCTATTTTTTCCATGGTCCAGGTCGTGCTAGCCGTCATTACTTGATCAGCCTTGTTGTTTGAACACATGAAATGCAGGAGGTAGATGCTCAATGGCTATTGTCAATCACATGATAAAGTGGTGGAGGCAACCTTGTTGCCTGATTAAAATTGGCTTGATCGAGGCAACGACAACCAGCGGTAGCCTCCACATGTCGCTGGCAACCACTTTCATTCCACAAGTGACCATTTCATTCGACCAATTCAGTCGCCGTCGCCTGATTGTTGCCCCATTTGCGCCGGGCCTAAAGTAACAGTGCTATAGCCAGCATAGCTCATGGAATCCCTGAAGCATCCAAACCCCTGACCAATGGTAAGGGGGCATCCATATATGAAGTTATATATTTCACTATATCAGGAATATATGAAGGCTCTCTGTACTTCTTCATATACCTACGATTTCTTTTACACTGGATTTTTTTTATACCATGATGTTCATTTATATCAATACAAATAGACTCAGTTTTAACACAATCAACTATTCTGTTAAAATGACCTTAACGGCTAATAATTGATATAGGAAAATATTCTGGCACAAAATAGCGTATGAAAATGAGGCCAATTAAATTAATAAAAACACAAAAAATTTTCAAAGTATATCCATATGTTGCTTGAAGGAGCATGATTATTCCATTACGAAAATGGGAGTCAGGGTATTAGCACAGTGACCATCTGAAGCCAAAGTGAAGTTTCAGATTCCATTGTTACAAAACGTTTTCTCCTCCAGTTTTCACCACTACAAGTAATACACTATCAAAACAAAAACAGCTGATTTAATAATTTTGTTGTTGAAGATCAATTTACTGTAAAAATAAAGGTCCTCATTCTAGCAATAGATTACTCACACTCTTTCAAGCTCGAACCTAAACTTAGGAGGAACAACTGAATAA
This sequence comes from Rhysida immarginata, assembly GCA_023313115.1. NCBI lineage: Eukaryota > Metazoa > Arthropoda > Chilopoda > Scolopendromorpha > Scolopendridae > Rhysida > Rhysida immarginata. The sequence goes on from JAHWFO010002062.1 coordinate 3,143,299, forward strand.
AGATTATAAAATAAAACTGAATCCAAAGAGATTTTGAACATTAAACTCACCGCTGCCATGTCAATGAGTAATTGAATGATTACTTCTGCCAGTTTCCTTGTCAAACAACCCCTCAACCACCAGCGAGTGCCAATATTATCTCTAAGGGATGGGGAAAAGTAAATCAAAGATTAATTTCAATTGAAAACACTTCTACCGATAATAAAAATCTGAAATATTGCTTCTGGAAATAAAATTAGAAAACACTGATTTTTATTTTTAAATGCAAATGACTTCATATCCAATCATCATTTGAAAAACCATACATTGTTATTAATTCTCAAAACAATTTTGACGTCACTTCCTGCTTTCGTCTTCCTGCCAAAAAAAAAAAAATCTCTTATCTTTATAGACTATGACTCAAAAAAAAAAACCAACAAAAAAAACAGGAGTTTTCTGTTAGACAGAAAGACGAAAGCAGGAAGTGATGTCAAAAAGTTTTCTGCTTTGTGGATTCTGCCGTTGTTTTACGCATGTGGAATCCACGCCTTAATATAGATTTTTTTCCAGAGTGAGCGAATAAACATTCAAGAGATTTTTAATAGATAAGAAGAAAATTAAACCATCTTTTACATTGCCAGGGAATATGAAATTTAACGAAGATCAATGAACGTTTATGGGGAGAACATTTTGAGTCGAAAAGAGGTGTCTGTTTGGTGCAGGAAATTCACAGAAAGCTGAATTGAACTGCATGATGATCCAGAGGAACGAAGAGGAAGACCAAGATCTATGCACAGTGACGGAGGAAGACCAAGGCCAAACTTCTTTAGATCTATGCACAGTTTAGCAGTACTTTACAAGTTTGGGCATGCTTAAACTTCTGCAATGCTGTGATAAATACCTGAATTCAACAGTGACTATGTGGAAAAATAAACATTATCATATACTTTTTTGTAGCTTGATGTTCAAACTCTTGCAAATTAATGTGTTCCCATAACTTTCATGTGTATCTTTATTATTGAACCACCCTCATAATTATATCCATTATTTCAGGTGGAGATTAAGTTCTTGAACTGCATTTAATATTTCTTTATATTATTAATGTAAAAACATACATTTTTATGAAAAAATTTACTGACTGATCTTAAGTTAGGATAACTGATAATAAATCAGCAATTTTTCTAATTTTAAATTTTTTATCCTCATTTTGACCATTTCCCATGAGATACATTTTCAAGATTTACAACATACACCTAAACTCCATTATAATGCGGTGCTCAGGTCATGTCATAAAATTTCTGCCATTTTTCTGCGTTGCTTTTTTAAATTTATGCATGATATTACAGTGCTACAGAATAACAAGGCCATAAAATTCATGTTTCAATTGACAACAAATTAATTTATTTCTAATAAATTACAAGGAACATTATTTGATCGACACAACAGTATTTTTTTTTCAACTCGGAGCCACCATCTTGTGCATGGTTAGTTTGTTTAAAAAAAAAATCATGCATTGTTAACCGTTTCATCCCTTATTTTTTTTTTTAACAATTTCAATTTTAAGATAGAAACTGAATTTATGTGTTGCATTTCAAGAAATTTAAGTCCTGTTTGTATGCCTGAGAGTGCTTCGGTGATCTTCGGTGGCGTTTCTGGTTCAACATCGATCACCTGTAACACTTATTTCTGCATCACTCATGTGTTCGTATGGGGGCCCCATTATCCCCATCTATCCAAGCCTCTAGAGTGGCCCCATTATCATTGTCAATGAACGCTTTTAATACAGCAGTGGCCATGGCGGTAGCGATGTCCCATGAAAATTGGGAGCCACGTTTACATCATGTTATAAGGGGATTTAGGCGTACTAATCAATAATAAACTTTAGATTTAAAATGCTTGTATTTACCTTGGATGAATAGCTGTGGCTAATGTAATTGTTGTTACTCCTTTACCAGTTTCTTTACCCTTAATTTTCATTTGAACAGTTAACGCCTTGGCAATGCAACTGAGGAAGACATCCAAGATCCCCATTCTGTTGAAGTAAAAAGAAATTTGAATGAATATTCTAACTATTAAGCATTTCAAAATTAAAAATTAAAAAAAAAATAAAAAAAAAATTAAGCAGAAGGAAAGAGCCAAACAAAACCAAAATAGCCAGACACTTATATCATTACTAGATAAGTTTCAAAGTCACACTGCACATGCTGAACAAGATAAGACATAATCATATGATGGATCAATGCTTTTTTCACAGCCATGATATGCAAAGATCAAATTCAACTTTGGAAACCTGTATTCACCTCTTCACTTCTCACACAACTCTGTGTATAATCAAATGATTTCCATAGAGCAAGATCATAATACAAAGTGTGCCCAAAAAAACTCGGTCAATGGAAGCATAAAACAAATAAAACAAATTGGCCACTAATTTGACATAAAATAAAGTTAATATGTAAAAATGCATTTAAGGGAAACATTAAACTATTACTATCATAAATGCTATATTGGGGGGCAGCTTATAATCGGGCCAATACGGTATCTACAGCTCATCAATGAACTAAATATTTGGATTCCTAGTTTAAATCCAGGTTGTGGAATTTTTGCCTTTGTTTTTCATTCTAATTTCCTAGTATCACTTTAATATTTTCAAAAATAAAAAATCTTTACCTGTGAATATCTAATGGTTGATCTTGTTCCTGGGGAGCTTTACTTGCTTCAGAAATAATACTGAAGTCAGTTGGCGGTAATGCAGGGACTGACAAGATGTTTGCAAAAGTCTGAGGAGGTACTTCTGGAAGAACTCGTTTTAGTAATGATGTCACCTGAATAAGAAAATTAAGAATCAAAACAATTATTAGTTAGGGTACATAAATTAGAAAATCTTAAAATTGGAGCAAGCATGCATCAGCTTCCAAATCATTTTAATCTTATGATCAGTATCTATGAGAAACAGGGGTTTCAAATGATACTTGGTGCAGTTCACATTCTCTCTCTCTCTCTCTCTCTCTCTCTCTCTCCTTTAATACCCTTTACTAGCATTATAACCTAAACAAGTAATTAGAAAGAAATAAAAATAAGAAAACCTATGCAGCAGAAAAAACTGGGGATTTAGAATATCATTCGAGTTAGCCGGGAATGTGACTTATCAGAGTTCGAATTATTCAGGTTCACCTGGATCTAGTAGAGCAGCATTTACCAAACAGGGATTCACGAAAAATTTTCAAGGGGTTCGCCAAAAACTTTCCGAAATGGCGGATTCATATTATTGTATTCATGTATTAGTCAGGGATTCACACAACTCAGATCTTTGTGAAAGGGGTTTGCGAGTCAAAAAGTTTGGGAACCACTGAAGTAGATGAATACTTGAGAATGTATGGTTTTGAAAGCTTGAATTTTGTATGGACAGAAATGGATAGTTTAATTTAAGTTTCTTTCCTTATCTGTGCTGTCTAGCAGCCCCCTCCCTCCCCCAGAGGATTAAGGTGCGATATTGTTGTTGTAGCACCATAACTGAAAGCACGCACAGTTTTTTTCACCTGAATGAGCATTAAAGTCAGGCTATTTGGCAAAATAATTTGAAATTTGCAATCAATGCATATAACAATGCTGCCATGAGAATGCAATAATACGGATTTGGAAAAGAAATGCCACATAGAATAGTTTTGGAAACTTTTCAATCCAACTTTTTAGTTCTCCATATGCAAACAGGTACATTATTACAAGGGTTGTTCGAAAGGTAATGCCTCCATGGCTGTAACATTTTTATTTGGTAACCAATTTTCAAAATTCTTTTTGTATCTGATAAATACATTTTTTCCCTATGTATGCACTATTCACTTTTCAACCTAGTCCTCATCCCTTTCCGGCACCAGGATTGAACTTCACCTTGTCGTCAAAACGAAACTCACGTCCCTTAAGGTGCTCTTTCATATTTGGGAAGCAGTGAAAGCCGCAAGATGCAAAATCGGTAGAAAAAGTGCAAAAAAGTCGGAATTCTTCTCTAATAGGTTCATCCAACTAGTCACATGTTGGCACCGGTGCAAGGAAAGAGATGGACAAAGTGAACAGTGCATTACATAGAAGACAAATGTAAGTATTAGGCAGAAAAAGAATTTTGAAAATCGGTTTCCAAATAAAAAAGTTACAGCCACGGAGGCATTACTTTTCGATCCACCCTTGTAATTTAACAATCTTAGTAAATTCTAAAACATTTACCTGACGTTGCACTCTAGCTGATCCTGTGTGAAGGAGGCTGAGGAGATCACGCAACAATGTGTATTGTTGAGCCAAATAGGTCCTCCCTACACTTGAACCACTAAGTGCTAATACCATAGAAAGCATTTCGAAACAATAGGCATCCGAAGATTTTGGAAGTTCGTCCATCGACAATGATTTGCTGCACAAAAGTGCTTCCCATTCTTCACGAACACGAATGGCTTCTTTGCGTATTGCTTGTACAATATGAGCACATACCTATAATAAAATAAGTTTTCAATTACAATAATGATCACATTGAAACGTAAATTACATTACTGAACAGAATATATCAACATAGGCACATGAGGTTTTTTATCATAGACCATATCTGACATATTAACTTATTAACAAAAAATAGGAAAGAAAATTCCATGGCCTGGATTCGTTGTGCACATTTCATGAATTGTGTAAAATTATGCACATTTCACGGACTGTGCAAGGGTATTGTACAATTCATTTATGGGTTTCTTTTGGAGAATCCTAATAAGTTATAGAGTTCGTGGAACCCACAGCTGTCCGTTAAAAATAGCAATTAGAATATTAATTAGTAAACAAATTATGAATCATTTGTTAACTATTAAAAAATGTGTAATTGAACGTTATGTATTAAATTGCAGGAAATTTATTAACTAAAAATCTAAAATTCTCCAATTTCAAAAGCAAATTACAGAAGCTGTGAATAGGGCTTGTATACCAAATCCAAAAGCCATACAACCGCTTGGAAATTATTACGGTACGGTATAAAGTCAAAAAAAGGTTGCAGTCTGAAAAAAAAAGGTTAGTGAGCCTTTTTAGAATCCCTAATCTTTTGCTAAGGTCTAAGGGTAACTTTTCCAAGTGTAAGGAAAACAAAGATTACTCCGATGGATACACCCAAATCTTCAAACACTGTCGCGGTGCTCCAAAACTTGGTGACCTAGCTGATACATATAGACACAATTCACAGTTTTACACTAAAAAGTGATACAGACTTCAAAGCATTAAGTAATAATACGTTATTGATTGACCAAGTATGGATGTCAATAACAAATATAGAAAAAGATCTTTAAATCGTCTGCATATAATACACTATGAATGTTTAATAAATGCAAGATCTGATCTGCAGACTATAAATAATATTTCTTCATTTTCATAAGTTTATTGCTTAAAATAACCGATAAAACAATTAGATAATTAAATTTTAAATTTAAGATGATGGGTGAGTAGATGAGTGAGTTTATAAAAAACATTTCTTCATACCTGCTTTTGTAGATGAGTGAGTTTACTTCGACTAAATAGAATTCCAACCATGTGTTCTTTTAAATCATTGTTTCCTTCAATTTTAAGCACCTCCTTTTGGAATTCTTGGGTGACATCATCTTTATGTTCATCAACTGCTTCAGTTTCAGTACTTACTAATTTACCAAATACCTGAAGAGGACAAAGAAGGCAGAAGAAATGAGTTTTTTTTTATATATAAAAAGTAGAACTACTTAAATATTGTTTTCTTCAAATCTAAAGAGAGGTAAAATATAGATTTATAAAAATTCTTATATACTATAATTGTGTAATTATACAAACTTAGAAAACAGAACATAAATTAAATAACAGTCATTCAATCCAGAAAAGAATGTTCATATGAACATCTCTGAAACGAAGAGAAAATTAACTACTGAACTCTACCCTCTATGCCAATGCTAAACATCAAACAAAAGACAGACAGAGACCTACTATCAAGGATCTGTTGACAGCAATCTACTGCTATTGCTGTTTAACTGCAACCTTTTATTTTACTAACCATTTAACAAAATGATCTCTTAAGCCTATCAGGTTTTTTAGGTCAGTGTTAGGAACTCTGTTGCAGTTCAATCTTCTTATTCAATATATTGGTAAGGCCCAGCTTAGATTATGCTTCTAGCTTCTACTCTTTGGTCTCCATATAATGTTAAGTTATACAGGCATCTAGAAAACTCCAAACTGTTTTCTACATTGTATTTAATTTATATACAGGGATAATACTGCTGGTTACCACTTAAAACTTCATCTCCAGATCTTAAACAAAGCTTCCCTGAATCTACCCCACCTCTCCAAGAAAAATTCTGCACTTCTGATCAGGATGAGAAGTGGTCACTTCCCTAGCAGAAGCTACTTAAACAAATTAAATCTTATAAACAGCCCCAATTGTAACTGCTAACTGCAACCATCCAGAACAAGAGGATTTAGCCCATGTTATCTTCCACTGCACCCATTACTCTCAGCAACGAAAAATTCTCCAAAACAGATTTCAAAAAAGAAACTACCCCTTCACACTCACCACGATTCTACTGATTACTAATATCCGATCTAACCATAAAAGAAACATCCTCCTCCAAACTAAGGCTTTTTTAATTACTTCAAATATATACCATCGTATTATGTCCCCAATAAAATTAGCTAAAGCACTCTACTTTCCATGATAGCATTCCTCTAACGAACCCTGAATAATCTTAATATCTCAGGATATTAACTTGATCAATTTTTTTTCTCCCCCCCATGCAGGAAATGGGCTACCTAATCTTAATATCTCAGGATATTAACTTGATCAATTTTTTTTTCTCGGGCCGGCCCCCATGCAGGAAATGGGCTACCAAATGGGTGGATTTCCAGTTTCGTGAACACTTTTGGCCAATTTTTCCAGTTTTCTACAGAAAACCACCCAAAAAGCTGTACAGATTTTCACTGATAGTGCCATTTTTGCAGATACATATAAGACAATGGAAAGCCCTTACAACATTGCCCATATCACTCAGCTGTATGGACTGAAAATTAATGCAGAAAAGACTAAGATAACAGTCCACCTCAAAGGATGAAATGCCTGCAGGATTTCAAGTATCTTGCTAGTGTAGCAGAAGAAAGTATTATACTCCGTAGAAATCCACAGACAAGTCAGACAAACATGTATTGAAGACCAAGATAGTCAGCTTTTTTTGGACACTGACTCCAGTGCTCAGAAGCTTGGTGCTCAATCAGAACTGAACGAATTTGAGTTATCCAAATGCAGGACCTATAGCAAATCTTGTGGTTCTCACTTTGGGACCACAACACAAATGATACCATATAGAAAAGACGTCAACCAGCCATCAGTGCATGAATCTAGCAGATCAGCTCAGTTAGTTTGGCTGGAATGGCCACAAACAAACTATCACATTGAATCCTTTGGAGGCAACAATCTGTCCAATAGAGAATATAGTGAAATATGTTCAAGAAAAATGTGAATTAAACAAATAAAAGATATCTGAAAGACAGTGAATCAATCCCAATCTAGTTTGCAGCATCACATTAAAACTTATGTCATGGAAAAACATTGTAATGAAAGTCAAAAGTCTGTGGCATCCCATGCATACTGAAACAGCTGCTGGTTAGGAATCAAAGAGCAAGATATGATTTGAAAATCTTAGCAGGGATGATTTTAGTTAATGAAATTGAATAGTATTTGGATGATATAGGGTGAGTTTAAAGTCGCACACATCAAAGTTTAGCTGCCCATAAAAGTACCACTTTGAGAATATAAAAGAATGTAAAGTATCACAGAGGTTAGTTGAAATGTTGGCTTTTATTTTTAGCAGACAAACTTTAGGCGTTACAATAAACGTTCGAAATGACATCCTCTTTCGCGAATACAAAAGCATTTTCTAGCATCATTACTGCCATGCTTCACAAATTTCATGAGACTCTGCGAAGCATGGCAGTATTGATGTTAGAAATGGCTGTTGTGATGATTGTTTTCAGCCCAGCAATCATGTGTGGACTTTTCACATAAACCACATTTTTCAGATAACCCCATAGGAAGAAATCGGGGGTGATAAACTTGGCGAGCAAAGGGACCACAATCCCCAAGCTGAAGGATAATTTATACTTGCTTGTCTGGTAAAACAAGCACACTTTTGTATTTGCGAAAAAGGATGTCATTTCCAACTTTTCTTGCAATACTTAAAGTTTGTCTGCTAAAGATAAAAGCCAACATTTCAACTAATCTCCGTGATACTTTACTTTCATTTAAATTCTCAAACCGATACTTTTATGGGCAGCTAAACTTTGATGTGTGCGACTTCAAACCCGCCCTCTACATACACCTTTCAGACAAATTGTGATGCCTTAAGTCTTTACAGAAAATATCTAACAATTATTTCGTGAATTATTGAATTAGCATTTGACAACTGGTTAAAACAGAACATAATGCAATAAATGAATCAAATTATAACACACTATGTAATATTAAATAAATAAGGACAGTATATAAAATTTTCCTCACAGATGTACATTGCAAAGTAATAATTTCTTTCCTAAGGAAGAATGAGCTGGCTGTAAATTTAAATTAAGTTTATGCTTTAAACTTTCATTAAAATCTCTCGCCTTTCCTTTGATTCATTAAAATGTATCATATCTCAACTTACTTGAGAAGTAAGCAATCGGAAAACTTTCAAAGTTTCTGCTTCACAATTTTTCTGTTGAATAATAGTTGAACTATGAAGTTTCCCACTACTGAGGCTTTCACCTTCTATCTGGCCAAGAATTTTTACCTGAAAAAGAAAACTAAATTAATGTTAGTTGGAGGAGGGAAAAAAAAAAAAAAAAGAAAGAAAGAAAGAAAAGAAGAAACAAAGGAAATTTAAATCAATTACAGTATTCTTTTTGTTAGTAAGCAATAATCACAGGAAAAAATTAAGTATTAAATTATAAATGATTCATAACAACCCGTTCAGGTGGCCATGAACAGTGATGCACAGGTGTCAATCACCCTCAAGATCAATGCATATTAATGTTATTAAAGTAATGTATAAAATAATATTGAGAAGAAAACTGATTCTATAACGTGGAATTAATTTTTTATATAACATTGTTTGTTTGTAAGGTGTAATAACTTCCTTGGGCTGCGTAATCGATAGGTTAGAGATTGCCACATACCTGACGGAGACGGAGTGTGTTGTCAGGTCCTTTAAATTCCAAACGAATGACCTGTTTATTGTTCAAAATTGGGCAACAAATCCATCCTGTATACCGGCTTTCAATCTCTGTGTATTTTAATTTCATTTGTTCTTCATTGTTTGATCCAGCTTTAACCAAAACACTGGAAACTTTATTCTAATAAACATTTGAAATAAATAAACTTAGATAAGAATGCCAATCAGATCAAAAAATATTTTCAATTTGATCAATTTTAATCATAATTACAACAATAATTTGTAGAGAAGAAATTACAATATGAACATGCACTGAACGACCAATTTATTAGAGACACCCTGCTAATAGCGTGTTGTGCCTTCTTTAGTGGCAAGAACTGCCTGAATACTTGCTGGCATGGATCCAACAAGGTGCTGAAGCCATTGCGGAGGAATAGCAGCCCAGGCTGACATCACAGCGTCCCATTATTGGTGCACGTTGAATGGTAGTGTGGGACGGCATCGGATGGTTCTCTCCATTTCATCCCATAAATGCTCGATCGGGTTGAGATCGGGCAACAGAGCTGGCCAATGAAGAAGGTGGAAGTCTGTGTCATGTTCATCGAACCAGTCCAAGACTATTCGAGCACGGTGACAGAGAGCATTGTGCTGCTGAAACTGTCCATCACCACCAGGGAACACAGTCATCATGAACGGGTGCACCTGATTGGCAACAATGTTCAGTTAATGTGTCGCATTCAGGGATGTGTCTACGGATATCAGAGGATTCAGTGTGTCCCAAGAGAAGACACCCCAGATCAGCACTCCTCCTCCACCCGCCTGTACGGTTGACTGCTGACAGGATGGGTTCACGGTCTCGTGCTGTCTGAAACAGATGCACAGTCTGCCATCCGCACGATGAAATAGGAACCACGATTCATCGGACCAGGCGACCTTCTTCCACTCATCCAGAGTCCAGTGGCAATGCCTGTGTGCCCATAGCAGGCACGCTTTCCTATTTTGCGGTGACAGCGACGGTACCTGTTTTGACCGCCTGTTGTTAACCCAGCTCGGTGCAAGGTGCACCGCATCGTGTGCTCTGAAATGGGTTGGAATGCTCCCTCATTGAACTGCGCTACAATTTGTTGGGCTGTTCCCGTCCTGTTGCTGTGAATGATTCGTGCCAGTCGCCGTTGGCCTCGTTTATCCACGGCCCGGTTTCGTCCGGAGTTGTGTTTGTTGGACGTTGTTTTCTGGCATAACTTCCATTCACGGAATACCCTTGACACTGTTGCACGGGAAAACCCGAGGAGGTTTGCAGTTTGCGAAATGCTCAACTGTGCCTGTCAAGCTCCAACGATCATGCCTCATTCAAAGTCAGTCAAATCCTTGGATTTACCCATAATAAGTCCACTTCTTCTGCTGACTGCAACTTGTTATCCAATGCATCCCTTTTATACACCGCTTCGGCCTGTTCCACTGTTTGAGCATCACTGGGAGGCCGATCCATTTTCCGTAAGAGGTGTCTCTAATAACTTGGTCGTTCAGTATATGTTGCCCAAATATGGTCAAAAGAAGAAATAGCCCTTGCAGTTGTAATAATTTTTTAATGGTTGTATTGGAAGTAGTCATTGCTACTTTCAAAACAGCCATTAAAAAACTATTGCAACTGTTGAGAAACCTTATTTACATGTATTTAAATACAGCAGATCATGCACGTTATGTTATACAAGATAGGCCGCAAGTTTCCATACATTGGAAAAATAAAACTTATCTTTTTAGAATATCTGAAATTTTGATAATTCTTTTTTGTTTTGTCAGTGTCCACAACCTTTCATGAACAGTGCATTGGTCACAGAGGACCTGTCGAATGGGCTCCACATTTGCCAGATTTGAATCCAATGGACAGTATTCATTTTGGAAGTATCTTGCGTCACGGGTGTACCGTGTGAAGATTTGTGATGTGGCCAACCTATGCACCAGGATTTAGGACAAATGCCATGCCATAGATAATCATTATGGCCCCAGAGTGTTAAAAATAAAGAAAATAATTAGATCTTTTCATTATCTTTTGGTTAAACATCTTGAAATTCCCATTACAGACCTATTTGGAATTCTATGGAGAACAAATTGAACATTGAACAAATGCTGTAATTTCACTATGACACAAGATTTGTCGGATACCTTGTACAGTATACATGGAAATTTATAAAAGCATTTATTTTCCTTATGTATGGAAACTTATGGCCCATCCGGCATCATAGGGGACTATAGCTATAGATTATGATTAGAAGGAATATTATATAGAAATGAAAACTTTAAAAATTCAGAATAGAGTATAATGCACACAAAAAAAAAAAACACCCCAAAAACAATTGAGGTATATTAATTTAGTTAATTCATTTACTAAGATGCATATTTTATCTATAAAGATTACGGTTAGCAATTGTTTTAATATGTTTTGTTACTACCCTCAAATATAGAAATGTTACTAACCCCGAGATCTCTGCAGTTATCGATATGAACATAAACCATTTTAGGAAGGACTTTGGAACTGCAAGATAAAGTAATGATTTTGGTCTTGTTGCGATCCTCATCTCCACTTTCCCAGAATGTTTCAGTTGAATTATCTATTAGACTGCCTATCATTGCCTGCCGACTAGATGCTTTGATTTCCGTTTCTGAAGTCACATCCTTCAGACACTCGACAGTGCTTGTTATCTGGTTATATACAAATTAAGGTAATAAGTAATTTATAAAACCAAATGGAAACAGAATAAAGAGCTATTTTTTGCAAACAATAGGATAAGGAAACCTTCAAAAAATAAAAAAAATAAAAAAAAAATAAAAAAAAAAAATGAAAAAGAAAATAAAGATTAATAATAACTTTTTTGAGAAATCCAAATTAAAAATTCAGATTCAGAAAACTTTAGAGTAAAGTTAATTCTATTTAGAAATATTCTTCCGTAAACAATGTGTATGTATAACATGAATAACATCTCTACTCTAATTCTAAAGCAATTATCTTTGAAGTGACTTTAATATGTGGTGTCCTTCTTCCACTGAGCATTTTATGTTGTTTATCGGTATTATCTTTGCTTTGGCTATCTAAACAACTGCTTTTATTTATTCAAACAACTGCTTATTTTCAGTGAACTACTGATTCAGATACCTGAAACAAGTTTATTAATGATGAAAAATAGGAAAGAAAATTCCGCAGCCTGGATTCGAACAGCTGAGGTAGGCATACCATTAAAACCCTCACTGACCATCTAATGATTTATTCTTTAAAGTTTATTAAGTTTGAATCTTGACAAAATGATTTTGGGTTAAGAAATTAGTAAAAATTGAAGTAATTGTTTTAATAATTTAACTGAATTATAAAAATTTCTACCTCTGTGATCTAATTTATCCCAAAACTAGAGCACATTTCTCCTCAATAGTGAAATTTTGAAGTGTGAACCAAATTAAAACCAATAAAGATTAACATTCCCCCCTCCCCTTTAGAAATCAAAACCCATGGTTCCAAATAACAAATGTAGAATATTTGATTCAAGTATATCCATATGGTTTTAGCTATTTGGCTCTAAACATTCCTCTTTACTTGTCCACAGTATTTCCAATCAAACAATGCTGTGGCAGAGTGAGAAAAAATACTGTTATTGCTGAAGCTTAGTGCTTCAAAAGTTGATATAATCGTGCAGATAAACATAACAAGAGGGTACTTTGTGGAATACATCATGCTTATAATTATTAAAATTAAACATAAATTTTACAAATAAACCTGTAAACTATCTCCCATGGTAGAAAGAGCTTCGTCGGTTCCTAGTTCCTCTTCAGAACGTGAAAGTATTTTATTGATATTACTGAATACGTGACTCCGATGTAGAAACAAGTGATCTGACTGTCGGAATTTAAGGCACCAGCATCGCATGGCCATTTGTTGTAATGCCGAACCCATTGGTAACAGCATCATCAGATCAGAAATGGTCTGCAACAATGTGTGAAAAGTTGACAACAGAGGATGCACTGCTTCACCTGCAATAGTAATATCGGACAATGGATGTTCACACACATTGATGTCTTTATCTTGTACCTAACAATTTAAAAAAAAAAAAAAAAAAAAAAAAAAAATGAACAGTGAAAATAGCAAGTGTGTTTATTTTGATATTTTGACACAAACTACTCCATTAGCAATGAAAAAAATTAATTTAAAAATTAACTCACAAATTGTAAAAATTCTAAATTCAAAGTTTCATATTAAGGATTAGAAGATGAAACTAATTGATGGTTTGTGTAAAATTATAACAAATCATAAATTATAAAAATCATAACAAAAGAAAGGAAACAAAGACCTCTTGTCCACAATACAGATTTAATAAATCGAATGTGTATTTCAGCCACCTTGTGGCTATCATTCAGCAAAATACAATGACCAAGAAAATGAATGGCACATTTATACAAAATGATCAACCAAACATTAGTTTGGGAATATGTAGATTTACAGAGTTAAGAAATCTAGACAAATAACTTAGGTATAATGCCATAAAATTTGAATAAACGATGATCCAAAGTCAGTTCACCCAAACAAAGATGAACACCATTAAGCATGCCAACATCAAATTTGCAGTGGATATTCTTTAATCAATGCGACACTGATGAAGCCTAAAGCAAATGTTCAAAGTGGCCCCCAAATGAATACGACAGTGCATATTATTGTTTTCCTTTGAAATTACTCTACCCTCAAAAACAGACTGCACATTCCATTGAGATTCAGATTGTGTGAGCTGTCGCTCTGTCCTGTTGATAATAACCTCGTTTGCGTTCAATATCATCTAAGTGCTCTAAAAATTGTCTGAATTTATTGCAATAACGTTCCACATTAACATTAGTGCAATACATTTCCAAGAATATGTGCCATCATGTTTGTTTGTGCAAGCAGGAGAATGGGGGCCACTTTGAAAGTTTACTGTAGGCTCAATCAATATCAGATTGATTAAAGAATATCCAATGCAAATTTGACATCAATATGTTTAATGGTTTTCATGGGTGAACTGACTTTTGGAGCACCTTGTAGATAGCAGAGATCAAGTACAATACGTCTATTAATCAATGTGTCACAATTAAAGTAATCTCGCAGATAGCAGTTTGATACATTAAATTAACACCCAGGTCATTTGTAACAGATTTTTGTTGTAATTTACAACCATTTAAACTGTAATTAAAATTATAGACTGTTTTCTTAAGGGAATAGATAACATGGGACACGAATGCTTGGTGGAGAGGTTGCTCTTTGCTGACGACCTTGTCCTCCTTGGGTCTTCTCGCACCAACCTTCAGCATGCCCTAGCCTGGTTTGCAGCCAAATGTGAAGAAGCTGGGATGAAGATCAGTGTGGCTAAGACTAAGGCTCTGGTCCTTTCAAGACAGCCTGCTCAGTACACTCTCCGTATTAGGGGAGCCCCATTGAGACAGGTGGAGAAGTTCAAGTATCTCGGGATTGCATTCACAAATGATGGCTGGCAGGAAAAAGAATTGGATGCTCGGATCGGTGCAGCAAGCTATGTGGCGATCCGTGGTAACGAAACGTGAGCTGGGGAACAAAGCCAAGCTCTCAGTCTTCAAATCTATCTTTGTTCCCATTCTCATCTATGGTCGTGTGTCTTGGATAACGACCAAAAGAGCGCAATTGCGGGTACAAGCAGCTCAAATGAGATTTCTGAGAGATGTGCCAGGTGTTACCCTACTAGATAGAGTGCAATAAGGGAGTCTTTAAGTGTTGAGTTGCTACTTCTCCACATTGAGAGATCTCAGTTGCGCTGGTATGGCCACGTGATATGGATACTGCAAACTGATCTTCCTAGGCAGTTGTTATTTTCCAAGCCGGTGAGTAAGAGACCAAGGGGTCGGCCTAGAACCAAGTGGCGAGAATCTGGGTTCGAGTCACTTGGTTATTACCAGGGAGGACATGCGTCTGATGGCAGAAGATCGCAATTGCTGGAGATCCTTCATAGGGCTGCTGTCCCTACAACCCTAACGGATAAGCAGGTTTGAAAAGTAAGTACTCATAGACGCAATGTTAAATTACACCCCTTACTACGAAAATTTTGTTTGGGTTTCACTTCCCATTTTCTAACACCTTCTGATAGCGAACCTAAGTTGAAAATTTTAAAATACATTATGATTTAATATATTTTTCATTTTTGTGCACTGAAAGTCTAGTTTTCGTATGTGAATTTCGTGTGATTTAACATGTCGCTTTCTAAATGTGATTTGACAGGTCAGATGTAGCAAAGTACTGCTCAGAAATTCTTAGTTTTTATTAAATTAATTGAAATTATCCTACATTATTAATAATTTGATTTATTAATAATTCTGTTAATATTGAGACAATGATGAACAATTCAAGAAGCAAGAGCTGAATTTCATAAGTTGAAACAATACGAACTGTCACAAGAACACATTCCTAATGTTAATTTTGTAGTTTCTTCAAAATTTTTTCCACCTCCTTATTACAAATTCTCTTTATAATGTACTGAATTCTTGTTCCTTTTGAGTTCGTTATAAGGAATTTTTACCTTTCCAGGTTAACAAATATACAAGGGACTATCAGAAAGTTCCCGGAATTGTAGTGGAGTGCTGGTGAGTGCTGTAAGTCTGGAAAACGCCGCTCTGTAATCAGCACCCTCTATATCCCAAGCACGCGCACGTGTGGTTGCATCATGTTCGGACGTGTCATTCGAAGCTGTAATGTGTGTTTATAAGAGGGTAACACACGTTGGTGTGATGTCACAGTTTGAGCAGAGAGCAAACATCAAGTTCATGTTCAAGCTTCGAAAAAATGCTATGGAGGCGAAACAGCAGTCGTCAGAATGGCACACCCCATCATCGCCACATCCCAAGAAATATCGTTTCGTCAAGTCTCGCACAAAAGTGATGCTCATTGCATTCTTTGACAATCAGGGGTTGGTGCACCGTGAGTTTGTTCTATATGGGACCACTGTCAAGAAAACTTTGTGTACATCCAAGTTTTGACACGTTTGCGGGAGAAAGTGCAACGGAAACGGCCATAGAAATTCTGAAACTGTTGGATCCTGCACCACGACAACGCACCCTGTCACGCGGCATTAGTGGTACAGGAATTCTTGGCACAATGAAAAATTCCAGTACTGCCCCAATCCCCGTACTCCTCAGACCTTGCTCCCTGTGACTTCTGGCTTTTCGACAGATTGAAAATGGGACTACGGGGGAGTCAACATTTTGTGTCAAAAGTAGAGATCGAAGCAAGTGCAACAGCCGGTCTCAAGTCCATTCAATGGAAGAGTTCGCACAGGCTTTCCAAGAGTGGCAGTCTCGGAGTATGTTTATGAGTGTGTGTGTCTGTTTGGGAGAGGGGGGGGGGGGGCAAGGAACGTACTTTGAAGGGGATTAAGGCCGCGATGTGCATACTGTATCCAGTTACCGGCCAGACTACAATTCCGGGAACTTTTTGATAGTCCCTTGTAGACTGGGAGAAGAATCAAGCTCAATGCCACCAAGTAAGCAGCACCCTATCCCAAAGTGCACTGAAATGGTGAAGAAAGTCAAGGCTAGCATCGAAACTGGAAATCCCAACATCTAAGACAGCATTGCCTCTTCCACATGCAACTCTAAGTCACATTATTAACCGAGATTTGCAAACCACTGCAGAAGTCCAATGTTTTTAAGGTATCATTTAAGAAATTCTAAGAAATTTTGGGTAGTATCTCGTATAGGAAATTTTGTTAATCTGATAAATTCCTAAACACCAATAAATGCAATCCAGCTTCACTCCTGTTTTCGAGAAAATATAATAGAGAATATAAAAAATTATCAGAATTAATAGTACTTACATTTGTGAGAACAGGATCTTGTTCTTTCTTTTTTTCTTTAGCCTCTACACATTCTTCTTCCTCATCCATGACTTCCGAAGGCAAAGGAGAGAGTGCTGCCACAAAACACCATAAGAGATCGTGGATAGAGGTAGGTTGTGTAACACTTCTTAGAAGCCAGTTTAATGCCTCAAATAAAGATAAGTAATGAAGAATTCACATAGATAATAAATACTCAACATTTATTCAAAAGCAAAATTTCAAAACTAATGAACTTATCCAATCAACACAATTATTATTACTGCATTGTTGGTGCTCATTAAATTTTGATAAGTATGCCATGTGCAGGCTTTACTATTAAGCAACAATAACATTTATTGCTATTGAAAATGCAACACCATGAACGTGTGCATAGAAAGTGATAAGACAGCAATGAACAATAAGTGATGTTTATTACAACATGATACATCTGTGATACTGTGGGCAGCGATACATCTAGGCACAGAGCCAATGAGCATACGGATTGTGTCCTAAGGGATGGATGTCTATTCCCTGTCAACTATTTGCCAAAGTTCATCTTCTGAAAGCGCTGATGGCAGTGCATGTAAGCGACGTCCAATCGTATCCAAGACATGTTCGATTGGTGTGAGATAAGGGGAGACTGCTGGCCAGAGAAGCACGTCGGTACCTAGGCCTGCCATGTGTGGTCGGCCATTATCTTGCTGGTCAATAGCATTAGGGTTGTTATATATTTTGAGGATAACAGAGCCTCCATTGAAATGGATAGAGAGGTACCAAGGAAAAATTGTGTCATGGATTAATGATAATAAAAGATGGGTGCCCAGAAAAAAATTTTTCATCTACATAGCGTTGGGACGTCAAAGTGCCATCAAACGAACCAGAGGTGACCTGCTATTGTAGGAGATTGCGCCCCAAACCATGATGCCGTATGGTCACGCTGTGTGCCGTTCCACCGTTGCAGCCGGATTAGATCTGTCACCACGTTGGCACCAAACTCTTACGTGGCGACTGTCATTGCTGAAACAGAAGTGTGACTCGTCTGAGAACACCACCCTGCATCATTCCACTGTCCGCGTGGTGCTTTCTTGACACCACTGCAAACGAAGGTGTCTGTGACATGAGGTCAATAGCAGTCTTCTTAATGGATGATATAAATGCAGGCTGCCGGCAACCCATCGACGAATACTGGTCCTGGATGATATGGGAGCATCTAGGGTGTCCTGAACATGCTACAAGAGGTCGACGAAAGTGGCCTGGCGGTTTGCCAAAGCTTGCTGGCAGATGTGTCTGTCCACACGTGCTGACTTTGCTGGGACCGCACCGGAACCTCTCACACGTGCCACATTCCTTTGTTCCATCCATCTTCGCCATAGCCAATGCACCGTGGACACGTGTAGGTTGCAGTCTGCTGTGATTTGAAGTAAGGACAAACCTGCCCTTCTGAGTCCAATCACCATACCCCTCATGAAATTGTTTGTCTGCTGAAACTGCTTTGGTTGACATCCTGGCATTCTCTGCGACTAAACATTTCCTCAGTAAGCAGGAAAAAAAACAAAACAAAACTGGAAGACCATTCTGTATAAGACAGAGTAACAGAATTATTGCCAATTATACAAATTCCTTCCCTTATACCGCATTCAAAATGCACGAGAAAGCTGCTTAATTCACATCATTTACATATCTATGTGAGCTGGGTCAACCCTGCAATTTGCATATTTCTCTGCCCATTCATTTATGGCGATGCATTTTCAATGTCATTTAGTGTAAAAACCTTATTGATCATGTAGCTGCCTAACAAACTTTACATATAATCTCAAAGAAGACTGATTGATACTTTTGTTAATGTTTATCCAGGAGGGATGCTACCTCCAAACTCATGTACACAACAAACAAAAAAAAAAAAGAAGAAGAAATTAGTTGGTGGAACTGTCCCCAACATCATCTTCCTAAATCCACTAATATTTAAAACCCTATTTGCATCTTGGTAGAAATTTTTGGACCCAAATTACCATAGTAAATCCTTTGTATACTGTATTTGTTCTGATTGGATTAATTATTGATAATAAAATAATATATAAGTATTAGACTGAGCAAACAAAAATCACCGATTAGTGCACATCTAAAATTCTTTAGAATCTTTATTCTCTTTAGCAGCTTCAGTTTTATTTATGAAAATTAAATATTTCAATATTATTCTTTTTCAATTTTTATGATAGTGGAATCTATTCCAATATCAATTCTTTCCCCATCCCCTGCAATATAATTAGCATTCCTTACCTGTAATGCATATACTCTACAGGCTCCTTTACGCAATGCTTGTCGCATTGTCAATTGCAGTGACTGGAGATCATGCCTCTGAAGAATGAAGGCCATAACCGGTCGATTTAAAACCTCTCCAACTTCATTTTTATCAATTATTAAAGTTACAAGTTTTGTGAGCAATGCAGATGGATGGCACATGAGGGAAGAACCACTGTCTGTAAAATTTAATAAAATACTTTGCTTTTTCTTATTTTTACCATACACACTTATTATTATGTTAAAACAATACTTTGATACTTAAGAATTTACAAAGAAGGCTTATAGATTACATGTGGCAACCTCTAGCTTCTCAATCAGAACAACTTTTATTTTTGTTATAGATTTAGACACTTAATATAATCCGCTAGCAGATGTAGTGGTTGACAAATAATGTGCAAAAAAGAAAAAAACTTTGGATACATGTATCCTAACAACACACAATTTTACTCTGGCTTCCACAACAATGGAACTAAAGTATAAAGGTCATTCATGTGAGACAGACTAAAAGCAATGCCATTCATTTTATTCTTAACAACATCAATTGTGATGCCATTTTAACACATACATGAGGGTCACTTCAAAAGTAATGCATAGCATTTTTTTAAGTTAATTTTTTCTTCTATACTTTTGCTATTTATCTAGTACCCAGAAGCATCCTTCCCCACTTATATTAAAAATTACCTCAACCCATCCCCATTTGTGGTACAGTCAAAGCTCTTCTTCAAAATGGCTCCTGCACTTCATCAAATACAAAGTGCTGAGTTTCTATGATGTAGGAATGAGGTTCAAAAGAGACTGAAAATGGTTTACAGAGATGATGCTGTTGATCACAGGACAGTTAGTTGGTTTGGTTTTGGTTTGGTATTAATGTCCTTTTCAACTGCTATGGTCATTTCAGGGCGGCGTTATACGGGCCGCAAATTTTGTCTCACAAGGTTTCTATAACGTGCAGCCGGCAAATGACTACACGGGACCAACGGCTTTACTTCCCATCCGAAGGAAGTGCGTGACCTCAGAATTTTCCCCTGAAAAAATCCTCATCATCCTCGGCCGCGGTCTAACCCGCATCCTCCAGCATCAGAGGTGATCACGCAACCATTGAGCCACCGAGGCCGATATAGTTAGCTGAGGGCACATAAATGCTCTGGTGAAAGAGGACATGGAGCAGCTTATTAATAACATGCTTTTAAAAAGTGTGGAAAAAGTCCACTCTAATGGGAATGACAAGTGTAATGCAGAATACAGCAACAATTGGAATTGAAAAAGGTTTGTGGCAGTGGGTTCAAAAGATGTTGATGATGCCCACAAAGATAAGGCGGAGATGACTTTCTTGCAGGAATTGCAAAGAGAAATGAAATATCACCGCAACATTTTGAAGCTGATGTGAAGTGGCAAGTGATGGAGTAGCAATAAAGCAAACTTGAGTAGAAAAAGAAATTCAAGACGGTGCCCTTAGTAGGAAACGTTATGGTGACAGTGTTTTTTGATTCAGGATATCATGCCACAAGCAGCCACCATTAATTCTAACCCAATTGTGGCTGAGTTATGTTTGAACGCATTAGCAGAAGGAGGATGTTTTACTATTGCATAAATATAGTGGGAGTGAATTTTCGTGTCTTTACTCCATGCTTGTATACCATAAATCGTCTACTATAATGCGAATAATTTTGGCCTAAAAAAGCACCTAAATTTGATGGATCGTATTATACAAGAGGATAAAAATCAGCCCTCCGACAACTGCGGCTGGAGGAGGTTTTGTCCGGGGAGATTTTGTTCTGATGAAATTACCGTATGATATACACTATATGATCGCAAATATCCGCACACATGCACGTTTGCGCTCTAGCCACGATTTCATGGAAATCAATAGGGCGTTGCACATCCCTTTGCCCGAATCACAGCTTCCACCCTTCCGGGAAGATTTTCCACCAAATGTTGGTAGGTACTTTCCGGAATGTTCCTCCATTCCTCCCGAAGAGCGAGAATCAGTTCAGGTACAGAAGTTGGCCGATGTGATCTGGCCCGCAAGCATCTTTCCAATTCATCCCACAGACTCTCTATAGGATTGAGGTTGGGACTTTGTGTCGGCCAACCCATTTCTTCGACCCCTGAGTCCGCAAACCACTGCTGTACACGCCTCGCTTTGTGGCACGGAGCATTGTCGTGTTGGTAGAGAAATGGCCCGTTTCCGAAAAATTGCCACAACGTTGGAAGTGCACAGTTGTCCAAAACATTCAGATAACGGTCGGAGTTCATAATTCCTTGCACAGGAACGAGCTGGCCCAGTCCATACCATGAAAATGAGCCCCACACCATGACTCCTCCTCCTCCGAACTTGACTGTGGGCTCTGTGCACTCAGGTAAGAAGCGTTCTCCAGGTATGTGCCAAACCCAAACTCGTCCATCGGATTGCCAGAGTGTGTAGCGAGATTCGTCTGTCCACATTACACGTTTCCATTGGTCCATTATCCAGTTTCTGTGGGCTTTGCACTACTCCAGACGTCGCTTGGCGTTGACCCTGCTGATGTGGGGCTTGTGGGCAGCAGCACGGCCATGGAATCCCATCGTGTGCAGTTCCCGACGAATTGTCATGGTACTGGCATCATTTGCAGAGGCGTTTCGAAACTCTGTGGCAAATTTTTCCGCAGAGGACTTCCGGTTGCTGCGGGTGACACGACGAAGCACTCGACGGTCTCTGTCCGTTAGTTTCTTGGGTCTACCGGTTCATTGTTGAACTGTTGTTGATCCCCGGGTCTTCCATTTCATAATGACATCGCCTACTGTTGACTTGGGTATCTGAAGAAGGCTGGAAATGTCACGCACGGACTTGCCGCATAGGTGACATCCAACGATGGTTCCACGTTGGAACTCACTGAGCTCTGCCGAACGACCCATTCTTGCCAATGTCCAAGCAGAGTTGTGTCTGAAGGTGTGGGAAGCTATTTAAATGATGTGCAAGTCATTATCATGTGACATTGGGCCAATCGATGATCTGTGAGGGGTGTCCGGATATTTTTGATCACATAGTGTACGCTAATTACATTGCATATACAGTGTCCAGTTCATTATACATTAAATTAATTCGCTTTTTATTTGAATTTCTCATTGCCAACATCTAATATGAAAACAACTTCTCCCAAAGATCACTACTTCCAAATAGGCCTACTTCCAAACTGCCTCGAACCAAAGCCTACAAGAAAGCTTATGTAGTGAAATTAAGAAAAATGTTAAACTGAATAAAGATTACTTGTTTTTTTATTAAGAAAATTGATGTACTATTGTGGGGGTTTTTTTTGTCGATGTGCGAGTGGGAAAGCTTTCCCTATCAATGTAGGACTATAAACTTCCAAAATGCCTTGACGAAGTTGAGGCAGTTGCTTTTGTCGAAGTTGCTTTCTGTGCTGATGACATTCACACGAATTTGCCGTGTATTATACATTAATTACATTGCATATTCAGTGTCCAGTTCATTATACAATAAATTAATTCACTTTTTATTCAAATTTCTCGTCGCCAACATCTAATACAAAGAAAACTCCTCCCAAAGATCGCTACTTCCAAATAGGCCTACTTCCAAACTCTCTCGAACCAAAGCCTACAAGAATGCTTATGCAGTGAAAATATTAAACTGAATAAAGATTACTTGTTTTTTTTTAACATGATAATGTTTTAAGGCTGAACATCTATCTACAAAAAACGTGATGCTAAAACCGACACCAAAAAGTGTTACGGAAACAGTTTTCCATTGTTGATGCACGTTTAACCATTGTTGGCGCTGACTTGAAGCACACGCTGGAACTGAAAAGACACGTGACCATTGTTGTCTGAGCAACAGTTTTTATTAACACACAAGCAGAGTTACCCGGCGTACTGAGCACATCGGTTCGGGTCTGCGCATGCTCTAAGCGTTAATGAGATGGTGCGCATGGAGGATACACGTGAATGATGATTATTGAAAGGGCAGAATGGTCTCTAAATCAAAAGAATTTTCTTATTCGTACGGAGCTTATTATTTATTACGATAACTTGAAAATGAATTAACTTTTTTACACTCTATTTTCACCAATCCATTACTATGAGACAGAGTACGAACAAGTACGAACGTGAGATAGCCGGAATAGATACGTGCTCTAATGGTACCATTATGATACCCCCTTAATTTCCTATAACCAGATGTGGCATGTAATATATCATACAAATCGTCACGACGTCTCATGAACGAATATATAAAAAAAATAGTGATAGATATTGGTCTAGTGGCACATGCACGTGTATTTCTCATGAATGAATATAACACATAAATAACGATAGTGTGAATTGTTTAGTAGTACGGGTTTTAATGGTACCAAATGGTACTGTTGAAACTTTCAATGCTAAGATATGGCATATAATATATCAAACAACTCGTAACAACGTATAACGAGGGAATATAAGGAGTGAATAATGATAGTGGGAATTGGTTTAGTAGCACGTGCCCTAATGGTACCATATGTACTGTTGGAACTTTCAATGCTAAGATATGGCATGTAATATATCAAACAATTGTAACAACGTGTCATGACTGAATATAATCAGTAAATAATGATAGTGGGAATTGGTTAAGTAGCACGTGCCCTAACGGTACCATATGATACCAAATGGTACTGCTTGAACATTTAATGCTAAGATATGGCATTTAATATATCAAACAGCTCATAACAACGTGTCATATGTGAATATAACGAGCAAATTATGATAGTGGGACTTGGTTTAGTAGTACGTGCCCTAATGGTACCATATGGTACAATATGTACTGTTGGAACTTTCAATGCCAAGATATGGCATG
Source organism: Rhysida immarginata (assembly GCA_023313115.1). NCBI lineage: Eukaryota > Metazoa > Arthropoda > Chilopoda > Scolopendromorpha > Scolopendridae > Rhysida > Rhysida immarginata. The sequence continues at coordinate 3,167,430 of JAHWFO010002062.1, forward strand.
TAATATATCAAACAACTCGTACTACGTGTTATGAGTGAATATAACGCGTAAATAATGATAGTGGGAATTGGTTTATTAGCACGTGCCCTAATGGTTCCATATGGTACTGCTGGAACTTTCAATGCTAAGATATAGCATGTAATATATCAAACAATTGTAACAACGTGTCATGAGTTAATATAACCAGTAAATAATGATAGTGAGAATTGGTTAAGTAGCACGTGCCCTAACGGTACCATATGATACTAAATGGTACTGCTTGAACATTTAATGCTAAGATATGGCATTTAATATATCAAACAACTCGTAACAACATGTCATATGTGAATATAACGAGCAAATTATGATAGTGGGAATTGGTTTATTAGCACGTGCCTTAATGGTTCCATATGGTACTGTTGGAACTTTCAATGCACAGATATGGCATGTAATATATCAAACAACTTGTAATAACGTGCTATGAGTGAATATAATGCGTAAATAATGATAGTGGGAATTGAAAAAAATTTTTTCTCTATTTAATGATTAATATCTAGTGAATGGCGTGAAAAAATCCTCTAAAGACCCATTTTCCAATTATTATAAAAATTATTTGCTGTTCTACTAACACAGGCACAGACTCTGTTGCTATTTCCTCTGCACTACACATCATAGTAACAAAAATAAATAAATAAATAAATAAATAAATAAATAAATAAATAAATAAATAACAGTCATGTTCAAGTGAACAATGGAAATCTATTCAGGTGAAAAAGTCCAGGTCAAATTTGAAACTCCCTCATAAAAATCACTGCACAATTTGCTGCAGTGCTTAGTTTATTTATTTTATTATATTTTTTTTGTTGCAGGTAAAAGAAGCTATATTGAAAGAAAATAAATACCTGAATTCTCTCCACTACTGTTATTCCTTTTGCGAGTCATAATGATGCGCCCTTCTCCTTCCTGTTTATTCCATTCTCGAGTAGTCGTTCCAATTGAAATGCTCCTGTGAAATGCACGACTGCGATTTGTTTCAGAATCGCTGGTCGAACTTCCATCCCCAGAAGCACCTCCTGACCCAAACATTTGGTCATCTAAATCTGTTGTGGAAAACTTTGAACTAATATCCGACGATGTCCTGCCGATAACAAAATCACTATTGTGACGGAGAGATTCCTCTAATAAAAAATCTTCGTTTAACATATGTAATTCGGATGGCATCATGCCCAATGTTTGTAAACACTGAAAAGGAACAGAAGGAAAGGGTGTTGTGTCTAATGGAATGTGTTCGTCAAGACTGGGCATACTATTGCGATAGGGGCTTTTTTTGTGAGGTGTAGAAGGATGAGTTGGTAAAGCTGATGAACTAGCACTGGCTAAATCTAAGAGAAACATAGCATTATTTTTCATTATATGGTGCACTTCCAACTGAGATGAAGGAGACAACAATTTATTAGGAGAAAGTTTTTTTTTGTTTCTCTTATTTTTTTCTTTGGTAAGTAACTGACGTTTCTGTCGGAGGTATTTTTCACGACAGCGATCGCAAATCAAATACCAACTACTCCCACCTACACCACCATCTCCACAATTCCCAGCCCAGCCACCACAAAAGTTTCCCCCACTGTTATAACCTTTCCCTCCTGCGTGACCACCACAACCAGGATGAGCCTGTTTCATATGATAAGTTATAGGATGAGGTGAATACGAACCACATAGTTCACACATAATTTCTCGCTCAAATGCTCCAAATGGCACCCCAGCAGCTTCTCCAAACAAATTTCCTCTTCCAGCTATAGGTCTCCAGTCTTTTTTTTTCCTGTTTTTCTTATCTTTTTCCTTCTCACGTTCTTTCTTTCCATTTTTTAGCAAATGGATAGGAAGGGGAAGATTAGGAAGCAAAATCTGTTGAGAGATTGCTCTCAGGCAAGCTGTAGTCATTTCTTCCCATAATGTTACAAGATGTTGCAAAGATGGTGGCAAAGCTCCGTTTCGTGTCGAATGATCAGATATCGTGCCGTGTACACCAACATTTGGTTGACTTTTACTGCTAGATACAGTCGATTTCTCCTCGAGTGGAGGTTTATCCAAGTTACAACACTCTTCTTTTATTGCTTCCGATGCTTTACGCATTTTGTTCTTATTTATATTTGCATTGTTAACATATTTTGTAAATCCATCGGTGCTAGATGGCTGAATATTAAGGTAACTACTAGTTGATACTTCAACAGAATGTCGCTGGCGGGCCTTTTGCTCTTTAGTCAGAGTGTCGGTTTTAGAAGAAAACTCTCTTTTGATTACTTGTGCATCTTTTTTTGGCAAATTGGGATGAAATTTTAAAAACGAAGCACATGCCATGGCATCGTGAGCTATACCTTCGTGCCAAAGAAATGCAGCAAAAACTGCTCGTAAACACTCCGCTACAGAAGGTGACATTGCTATTTTTATAGGTTCTTTAGTGCGTTCCTTATGGAGATGTTTATCTTTAGGTGCAGGAACAGGAGACATTGCTCTTTCTCTTTTATTTCTTAAGGTTCGAGGAGTCCGATCCTTTCTGTTTAACTTAGGAGATAAATGAGCTTCATCTTTCCCACCTCCACTGCCAATGCTGAAGTGCCCCTCTGGGCTAGTCTGGGTTCCTGTTTGAATAACTTCTTTGTTGTCCTTAATTGTTATATCCTGAAAAATTTGAAATTATTAAGAGACACATTTTTAATACATTTTACAGAAACATCTAATATATTATAATTCTACAGCATATATTATATTGTGACGTTCCAGTTAAAGGTTCGTCACGTATGTCCGATGATCGAATATAGTACAAGTGTGAGCTTGTGAAATTTTGCATCTGTGCTTAGGGAAATATGTAATTTTTAATTTTCATCTTAATAAATGGTATTTGTTTATTGTAGCGTTTTTTTTTTGTTATAAAGGATTCAAGTATGCTGCGTTTCTTGTCGTTGCTTTAAAAATGAAATTGTTGTGTTGTCGTGAGCGATCGCAGCTAGTCCTCTGTTGGGAGGTTTTATGAGAAGATTGCCCAGCCTCCGGGAGAGGATTGTTGCGATCGTTTTCACAGAAATTCGGATGCGTGACTTTGTGTGTGTTGTTAAAATGTACTGTTTTTTTTTTTTTATTAAAAAAAATCTTGAGGGGTACGGACGGACCTTTGCCGACATGTTGTTGTATATTTGGCATTCGAAACGAGGCCATGTATAAGAGTGAAAGTTAGCTTTACATTGTATTAATTAATGTGTTCTTTTAAATATTAATTGGTTCGATGATGAGCGACAATGAATAAACGAGGCAGCGGTGACATGGACGCGATTGATCAGCCTACAAATTCGAACGAAGGTTAATGCGGATTCCTCAGGGCTATAAGCGAGTTGTCAGCCATGGACGATGTGGTTACAATTGATCATGGGGACCCAAGACATGGAATACAAGAATGAAAGCGGATATGTTGACGGTAACAGAGAAAAATTGACGACCAGTTGGTGAGTGACTCTTTAATATTTTCGCAGCACGGTAAACAGAACTTTGAACTGTACACTCCGCACAGAGACCGATTGTGCCATTGGTCCTCCCGCCCTTGGCATTAACAAAGTCAAACTGTTTTTGTTTTTTTTTGCAGCTCTGTTCCTACGCGGTGGATTTTAGCACCGCTCCCAATAACCTGTTCTATAGTAAAAGAGGCCTTGTAAATGTTGAATATAATTGCTGTCATAGTTTAGAAAACCTAGTCTAGTAAGCACCCCGATGTGAAAGCCATAGCCATGCAGCAAGTCAGTAGCAGTTTTCTTATAACGAGGAGCGTGTTGTGGAGTCAAGTGTGAGCGTATGAATACAGGCATAGTGCATACGCCTACGCTCACGACCGCAACTCAGGCTTGTCAGTGGCTGGCGTGATAGGAGCACTGTACTGCCCAAGAGGGGTTTCAGCACCTCCCCCCTGCACGCCCATGTAAGGAGGCGCCGTGCGTTTACGAGCGTGACAGTTTCGGAATATTTGATTCGGGAGTACATGGGTGTTCGGAGCTGTCACTCCAGCAGAGCCAACACGCTCATACTCTCATTTCAATAGTAGAAATCTCCGACCTGCAAGGTTCGGTTCTTATCGCACCCAGGTGTGCCAGTAGTTATTCGCAGTACACTGCCTTAGATGTAAATGATTACGTATTTTAAGTTGAGGAGTTACAAGCTGATAGATGGGGCCCCATATTAAGATAGCAATAAGGAGAATTTAATGGATAGTATTTTTGAATTAGACTTAAGAGCTCTTAAATATGAATAAAGATAACGTTTTTGAACCAGATACCGCAATTGCAGTCTGACTATTCCATTTTATTTCGGTCCCGAACCCTAGCTACCATCACCCCAACACTCATTGCGGAACACAAGGGTGCACTAAATATTATTGTGGGGGGGGGGGGGGTGACGGGACGCTACAATATAGCGATGGTGGTAGACTTTCACCATTTTTTCAATGGATAAAACAAAAATGGATAACATCAGGAGATACTCCGTTAACTCCTGGATAAAACACGTCCATACAAATTCAATGGACAACAGAAGTGAAAGTATGCATATAAACTTAATCAAAATCCAAATTAATTATATCCAATTTTTTCCTTTGCTTAAAATTCTTGGTGATAACTGAAATAAAGTAAGAAAAAACACCTTCTTGTCCACACAGAAAGAATTTTAAATGCACCGTATACACATTTCGATCACCTTGTGGCCATCATTCAGCGGAATACAAGGAATACAGATACTACAGATTCAATTTATATACAGTATGAGCCAATCAGGACAAAGGTAAGACCCCATTGACGCAACAATCTGGGATTTATGAAATCCCTTGTAAAATTTGTATGAAGATCTATCTGGGGCAATTTAAAAGGAATGCCGAAACTTGGTGAAAAGAACATATGGCACACCCAAAATGTGGATGCTCGGAAAAACCAGCAGTAGCCAAGCACCTCCTGGAGACAACACAAAAAGAAGACCTTAAACTACTACGTCAAGTCCATAAAAACTACCTACCGGATGTGTATGAAAACCTTCTGCGTAGTGAAGAAAGACCCAGGATTACTTCTCATCAGCAACTATGGTCCCCTGGTTATTCAAAATTATTTCAACTTATTAAAAAAATCTGGTATTACTTAATTATGTTTAATGTACCTGGCCACTTCCTTTATTTTTTTACATATTTGTTTTTCATTTAATTATTTCTTATTTGTTTATTTTTTACCTTTTGGGTTCTGTAATTTTATTACCTTATTTTTTTTTTTTAACTTTGAATTCTGTAATTTGGCTGCCTTAGTTTTTTATCACTGGCTTTTGCCAATTTGTTACTTTAGTTATTTTTTTTTATCATTGGCCCTTCGGTTCTTTGTCGTGATTGGCCCATAGTGTATATTAATTGAATCTGTTGCATCTGTATTCTGCTGAACGATGGCCACAAGGTGACCAAAATGCTTATACGGTGCATTAAAATTCTTTCTTTGTGGACAAGAGACGTTTTTTCTTCCTTTATTAACTATCCCACAGTTACTTGGTATATCATCAATAACTGTAATGATTCTTTTTCTTTCTTTCTCTTTCTCTATTCCTCTTTCACCTTTTCTGTGCTGAGGATGTTAAATAATTATTGATTCTATTGGAAATTTAGCTTAATAGAGGATCAGCCTACTGAGGCTTTGCTTGGTCTTCCAAGCTTGTTAGTAAAGGTACAAACACAAACATCCATGGATTCGAACCCACAGCTTGCTGGTCTTGAGAGCGACAAGAGCTGCATCTTAGAGATATAAGCCACCAAGCCAGCTAAGCTATGGTTATTTCTCTTTTGTTAAATTTACATTTTTTTTTGCTTGATCATGCAATGAAATCAGGATTTGCTGTATTATAAGGTGCAGTCAATTAAAAAAAGGAATCTAATACGAGGGCTGTTTTTTAAGTAAGGTCCGTTTTGTAATAAAAACAAAACTACTGTATATTTTTTCAAAATTTTTTCTTTACCACACAGGTTTCACTTGTTCATTGTCGCTGAAATGCAGGCTGCTGATGAACTCCTTTACATCCCAGAACAGGTGGTAGCCACTGGACACGAGGTTCAGACTGTAAGGCAGGTGGTCAAGTTGTTCCCAATTATCAGATCTTTTGTTTGGGAACAACTTGAGCACCCGCTCGACCGTCTGGACCTCATGTCCAGTGGCTAGCATCTGTTCTCGTATGACTATCTCATATGCCTATCTAGTTATCACTTTATTCAAGTTGCACCAAATTTGTTTGTCATTTATTACAACCTCATAAGAAAAAAAGCAAAAAAATTTCAGATATATATATATATACAGGTGAATTGTACCTTAGTTAAAAGTGAAGATGTATTTTTTGGACTTCCAGAGTGGGAGTGGCATGATTCAGACATACTTTCTGGTGAAGATGACACGCCAACTTCACTATTAAAAGAGAAGAAAAATCAAATACTTATTATTACATATTGAGATATTTCTAAACTCTTATATTAAAACAAATAAACGTATATGCAAGGATGAAGTAGTTGTTCCATAAAGTTCCAACTTCACATTCCTTAGCAATAGAGCATCTACCATATCTTTTATTATAGATAAATGTACCTTTGGATTGAAGTTTTCCTCTGAATAGTTGGACTGATATTTTTACTATCAGTTGCTGCTGTTGCTGCTAATGGAGAGACTGTTGATAATCGTGGAGATGTCCCAAATACAGAGACTGAATTTAAACCATCATGACTGCTGGATGAACCTCGAACTCCTGTAAAATATAAAATTTTTATGTAAGCATGTTTGTAGTATAACAGTCGGTATTTTGTAGCCGTTAGTTTTTCTAAGGCATTTTTAGTTTAAAAGAAAGAAAAAAAAATAACAATTCATTGAAATGATTTTATCTTTAACTCCTAACACTGGAGCACCTTGTAGAACAATTGCAGTTATTTTTGTCTACCATCTTTTTACTTGAAGGATAGCATCCACCTTCTTTCTATTCTCTACTTGATTCACAACAACAACAACGTAATATCACAATGGTTTACTTCTAATGTGTTGTCAGGTGGTCTTTCATATGTATTTAATCTATTGCGTGAGCATTTTCATTGGTAAAAATCATTGTAAATGTTTTCTTTGCTTCATTAGACTCAGCTGTTCCTTCTTAAATAGGAGATAAGAACATTCATGAACCACACAATCTCAAACTATTTTTAATAAGAATGAATTAAAACAAATTAACCTTCCTTTTTAATTCATTAGCCTGTATAGGTAGGTAGAGCTCTAAAGTACTCATGTCCGCTAATTACAGCCTAATCAAATGAAATAGTTTTCATTTCCTGATATTCACTATTTAAAAGCAACCATTTATAATGAACCAAAGCATAGAATTCGCCTGAAACCCAGTATGATTTTCATCTTCAGAATGATTGCCACATATCAGCAATTCTATTTTCCACACAGTGTATACAATACCCAATTCCATAAAAGTTGGGACAATATGAAAAATGTAAATGAAACATCATTGACTAAATATATACAATTTATAAATATCGATCTATTTTTTGGTCGTATATAATTTTTTAATGAAACTGCCATTGGCAACATGCATCATAATAGTTGGAATGGAAGCAGAAGACCGCACCGGGAACAATAGAAGTGACATGAATATTCTCGAAACTTCTGGAGAACATTACGTCAAAACTTTTCCCTTTTTAAATGCAGACAGCAATGTGCAGCCAGTCATTTACATGACAACATGAGTCTAGGCAAGGCAGTGGGTCAAGATATGCGCAATATAATAATCCAACAATTTAGAAGCAACATATCTCAGCATGAAATAGCCAAGAAGCTTGGACTTCCATCATGTACAGTTACTTACTTACTTACTTACTTTTCAAACCCGCTTATCCGTTAGGGTCGCGGGGGCAGCAGCCCTATGGAGGATCTCCAGCGATCGCGATCTTCCGCCATCAGGCGCATGTCCTCCCTGGTAATATCCAAGCGACTCGAACCCAGATTCTCCATGTAGTCTAGCCACCTGGTTCTAGGCCGACCCCTTGGTCTCTTACCTACCGGCTTGGAAAATAACAACTGCCTAGGAAGACTAGTTTGCGGCATCCGTATCACGTGACCATACCAGCACAACTGAGATCTTTCAATGCGGAGAAGTAGTGGCTCAACACCTAAAGACTCCCTTATTGTGCTGCTGTGCACTCTATCTAGTAGGGTAATACCTGCCACACCTCTCAGAAATCTCATTTCGGCCGCTTGTACCCGCGATCGCACTCTTTCGGTCATTACCCAAGCCTCATGACCATAGGTGAGAATGGGGACAAAGATAGATTTGAAGATGGAGAGCTTGACTTTGTTACCCAGCTCGTGTTTTGTTACCACGGATTGCCACAGTTCATGTCTGACACAGCTTGCTGCACCGATCCGAGCATCCAATTCTTTCTCCTGCTGTCCATCACTCGTGAATGCAATCCCGAGATACTTGAATTGCTCCACCTGTCTCAATGAGGCTCCCCTAACATGGAGAGCGCACTGAGCAGGCTGTCTTGTCATGTACAGTTCATATTATTATATTATAGGTACAGGACAAGCGAACTCTCACTATTTGTAAAGGACAAGGACGAAGACCATTTCTGACTGCTCGTGATCTTCGGGTTTTCAGACATCACTGCATTAAAAATAAACATTCAATTGTGACAGAAATGGCGGAATGGGCTCCAGGATTCTATCAAAAACATTTACCGTTGAATACCATTCGCCGCAACATGACAAAATATAAGTTGATGCTCTATTATGCAGAATGAAAGGTTTTCATAAACACACTGAAGAAGCGTAGGCACCTGGCTTGGACAAACATCCATCTAAAATGGACTGACGACCAGTGACATGTTTTGGTGTCCAATGAATCTACATTTACGGTTGTTGTTGGCGAAAATCGTCGATGCATACTAGGACCAAAGAGGAAAAGGACAATCCTGCCCGTTACCGACGTACAGAAGCTAGCTTCAATAATGGTCTGGGGCTGCACGAGTGCCAATGGATTGGGAAATTGCACATCTGCAATGACACCGTTAATGCACAAGCATATATTGGAATTTTAGAAGAACATATGTTGCCTTTTCGGTGACGTCCTTTAAGAACCTGTCCCTTTCTATTTCAACAAAATAATGCTAAACCCCACACCATTCGCATTACAGGACAATGGCTACACAATAGACTAATTCAGGTGTTAAACTGGCCTGCCTGTAGTCCTGATTTGTCCCCAATGGAGAATATAGGGCGAATTATTAAGAGGAAGTTACATCAACGATGACCCCGAACAGTTCAACAGCTGAAAACTTTCATACTGCAGGAATGGCAACAAATTCCCGTTGTAATGGTACAGAAATTTGTATTATCTGTTCCTCGACGGCAACAAAGCTTGATCAGATAGGAAGGAAGATATCACTCGTTCTGTAATCAAAGAAAAATAGTCAAGAATTACAGAACGAGTAAAATATTTTCAATTTTTTTGAAATGGTTCTAATTCATTGCCTTGATATCAAACAGACTGGAATATAATAATTTATTATTTTATTTATTAGTACTGGTAATCCAATACGTCCATCCAGGGCCTGTATGGCCTAAGGCCTACGAGTTGGGTCCCTGGATGGACCTGGATTAACGACTGCTGTATGATGGTCACAGCAGCGGGGGGGGGGGGGGGGGGGGTGAAGATCGTGAATCACGGATGGTCGCCCATCCAGTGACTAGCCGTGCCTGATGTTGCTTAACTTCACAGAAGTTGTGTTTCAGTGAAAGCCTTAATACTGCATAATTTAAACATTCTATACAAGGGTGAATTATTTACAATTGTTTTCTTTAGTAAAGGTAACTAAAAAATTTCATTGTTTCAGAAATTGAGCTTGGGTATAGATAATTGGACATAATTAAGAAGAGTAAATGATATTATGATAGAGCAAACATCAAATATAAACCTTCTCTTAGATAGTTTATCACATGTAAAATATTTTAGAAGTATTAGATATATGCTTATTATTTAAAACCGTAGGACGAAAGAGTTTGAAAAGATTACCCAAGAAATTTGTTTGTACTTTTTCCCAAACTTAATTGCAATGAATTACATGAGACAGAGACCAAATGGTGGAGGCATATCCTAATATTGGTCTTGTTAAGACATTAAAAAAAATGACAGTGAAAAGTTAATATTACTAAAGCTTAGAGAATTTCTAATGATAAATATGTTGTTTGGTAAGCTTTAGTTATAATAAAAGATAGTTGAAAGATAGTTTTGAGTTGAATACGACTCCTAGATCTTTAGTATTGGATTTTCGTTGTAGAAGAGTGTTAGTTAAAGCATAAGTATGACCAGTTTTTTTAAGTGAATAAGTAACACAGTGACATTATCATTAACTGACATTTTATTTTCACTACACCATGATTCAATAGATTGAAGATCAAATTATACTTCTTGAGAGTCAATAGAAGTATCAATAATTTTGCCTATTTTTGATGTTATCTGCAAAAAAAGGAATAATTGGGAATAATTTACTGATTCTGGGACATTAATGATAAATATAATAAAAAGTAGAAGTCTTAGGATTGATCCTTGAGGAATACCTAGGAGGAGATAATACTAGACGAACAGGTCCTTAATATTTTGCATACACCTTTGTAGTGATTTATCATTGTACTCTTGTATTTATTACCAAAAAAAAAACAAAAAAAACGGCACTTTAAAATATAATGAATAAAATACCAACCAGATTCTGCTTTATTTCCCACCTTTATTCAGGGTATACAGCAGGGAATATCCCTGATTTTATCCAATATGTTTTGTACTGTACGGCATCACGGAAATTTTGTATATACATGTTTCAAGAATAATTTAATGTTTTTTTTTTAATGCTTTTATAATACCTGGAATAGGGATTGGACTTGAATCTCTGCTACTAGCATGTGGAGATCCGGCTGCAAGTGGGCTTGAGCTACGAGAAGTTTTCTTTGGAGTACCAGGAGGTGTGCGAGGTGGTGTCACCCCATTTCCATTGGCTCTGCTTTCACCAATAGCCTTTACCAATTCCTTTACAGAAACTCCAAGCAGTTCAGGAGGAATATCCCGATGACCAAAACCACGATCCTGACGACTTTCTTCTTCTTTTAACCAACGCTGCAGAACAGATAAACGACTGCTGTGTTCACGTTCATGATCTTGATCATTTGCATGATGTCCATCTTTAAATCCTTGATTTTTCATTGTTCCTACAGGTGAAGCCCCTATATAATATATATATTAAATATTTTCAGAATTATAAATTTTCTTAATGGGTTTAAGCAGAAATTATCTTTTAGCTTCCACTCTCGATGGTAGAGATATTTCCCATCTAAAACTAGGAATTTACAAGAAATGTAATTGAGCCAACCATGTGGGTAAAAATTTTCAACTTATTAACTAATAACTTATATTAAGCTTATAAAAATAATATGGACTTAAAAATAACTTTTTAACTTTTACACGGCATACACTAATTTCAACCATTGAACATGCTATTTTACGCTTACAGCAAACAATAGTGGCCATCATATTAACCATGTTTTGTAATCATCAGATAAATTGTGTAGTTCAGTGTTACGTTCTCTATAAAGTTATAGTATGCCCTATATTCACTTAATATGGTTTTTGACACTAACTTTGATTTTTGTGCTGGAAAAAATATTCCCACCATGCAAGTAAGTTATTCCCAAAATATGATTTTCAGATGAATAGTTTTTTTGCTGTAACAAGCTACAAAACGTTAAGTTTAATTTGAGACACCCTGTATATAATGATATTGTGAAAATTGCAACAAAGAAGGAAATTATTCCAAAAAAAAATTACTTCACAATACTTATATTAAATATCCAGAACTATCGCCCTATCAGCCTTTTGTCAGTTGTTTATAAGATCTTCAGTAAAGTCCTGACAGACTTGCTTCAGCATTTGACTCGGCACAACCAGGAGAACAAGAGGGCTTTCGAAGCGGATATAGCACGATCGACCACATTCAAATTATAAGAGAACTTATCGAACGCCACAGCAAATATGAAGTACCACTTCATCGACTTGGCGTTCACACATGCTGTAGTGGAAGCTCTGGAAAGATCGGAAATAACCGGAAGCTATTTTAGTACTCTCCAGAAGATATTTAGTAAAGCGACTGCTACCATTCGTTTGGATAAGGGAAAAGCAAGAATCAACCTTAGAAAAGGAGTAAGCAAGGAGACACCATTTCACCAAATCTCTTCATACCAGTTTTAGAGGAAGTCTTCAAAAAACTGAACTGGACAAAAAAAGGACTTAAAATAAATGGTGAATTCCTTAACCACCTTCGTTTTGCCAATGACATCATTATCACCAGTAGTAGTTCATCTGAATTGGAGGAAATGTTACAAGAACTTGCAAAGGCTAGCCTGCATGTAGGACTGAAACTGAAAACACAGAAGACAGAAGTTATGTTCAATGCATTTGCTCCAAAACAGAAGGTCATGGCAGGCAGCATCGTGATTGAAGAAGCACAGAGCTACATTTACCTGGGACCACTATGGATGGCAATCACTATGGATGGTAACATTCTGAATGAAGTTAACAGATGAATTAGAACAGTATGGGAGTGCTTCTTTTGGCAAAAATAACATTATCTTGAAGAGCAGCATGCCACTTAGCTTGAAACGAAAAGTTTTCAACCAACGTGTTTTACCAACACTCACCTATGGAGCTGAAACATGGACTTTATCAAGGAAGACAACACAAAGACTACAGACAACACAGAAAAGCATGGAAAGATGTACGCTAGGAATTGCAAGAAGAGATCGAAAATGCAACAGCTGGATAAGAAGCCAAACGAAGGTGATTGACACCATTGAACGGATCAAACATTCTAAATGGCAATGGGCTGGTCACATCGCTAGAAGACAAGACATGAGATGGACCACAGTCATTCTGGATTGGTACCCTTGAGACCTTAAACGCTCAAGAGAACCACCCCATGCAAGGTGGATCGACGAAATAAGGAAGACAGAAGAATGGAAGCGTTTAGAAAAGACCTTCATCCAGCAGTGGATTGCAAATGGTTGACTGTGATGATGATGATGATGATGATGACTTACAAGAGATAATATAAATTACCAGCCATTAGATTTACAGTTGTTATACAAATATTTGGACACACAACTTGGACAACTACAAGCAACATACCAGGAGAATCAATTTCAAATTATCCTAACACAGCTTCTACAGGGTGTTCTCGAATAACGTGTACAAACTTGGGAAGTCAGGGGTGATAGAGGGATCAAATCTAAGCAACGTTTCCCTCTTTCATTTATTTCTCTGGGGCATTATTTGTGAGATAAAAAATGTTGGACGTTGCATAGACGTAATATGCCACTCAACCCGTGCTTCTGGAATATGTCTAAATCATGGTCAATCATGTAATAGAAAGAACAAAAACACATTACATACAGTACAATAATGTGACTTCTTTTTTTATGAAACATGCAAATGTTTTAGAAGAAGTATTCTAATTGACTCCCTCTGGCATGAATGCATGCTTCACAACGTGGTCACATGGACTGATGTACATGTTCAAAAGTTCCTGGTTCTTCGTGAATCTGGTCCACAGCTACAGCGATTCTGGCTACCAGCTCTTCATCGGATCCCACTGGAGCAACTCAGAGGTCTTCTCGAGACCCAAACGGTATCTATCCAAACAACTGTTTCCTGCAGGTAGGATTTCAACATTTTTTTATCTCAAAAGCAATGCCCCAGAGAAAAAAATGAAAGAGGGAAATGTTGCTTAGATTTGATTGAGCACCCCCCTCCCCAAGTTTGTACACATTATTCGAGAACACTCTGTATATAGTGCACCACTGAATGAAAGACATTAGCCTTCAATTTGCTCTTACAGAATATCCTACCAGTATGCTTCTATGCCATTATGCCCCAGACATTGATCAAATAATAAATCCAGGTTACGATGCAGGCTAGGAAAGAAGTGATACTAGATGTGAGCACACATGCCACCAGCAATACTGTGTATCCTTGTACCCTATGGATCACAAGAAGTTGGATCACATTTTAAGTGTCATCATTGCACTGTAACAGCTAATCTAACGTATTCTTCATCATGTTGCAATTTTCACAAACAGCAGCATAAAAATATGTATATATAATTTACAATCCAAACAATAATAAAATTCATGAGTTGAAAATTTTTAATTAAGCAATTTCTACCTGGAGAACCAAAAATAAATGGACTTGCAGTTCCAGATGAATGCCCATCTGGTTCTGTTCCAAATGAAAATGCACCTAAATAAAGACAAAATAAAGACAATCACTTAACTAAATCCCAGTTAATAATAGAGAAAAGAACTGTAGAATGGGGTTGGGGAAAAAAACGAAAAAACATGGCAGGTAAGAGGTCAGTAATAAATGAATACAGCATTCTTTTTGATTTTTGATATGTAATATTCAAGAAGAAAATTGACTTCCCTGAACCTTTTGTCAAGAAAATTCCATACCTTGTTATTAACCTATCGATAACACAGGCCAATAAAAAAAAACAAAAAAAAAACCTTTTTAAAAACATTTTAATGTTAAGATCTGATTCTTATGTTTGTTTTTTGTTTGTTTGTTGTTTTTTTGTGAGCTGAATCCATATCTGGCCTCCGTTTTCTCCTATCACTCACAGATTTCATATTTTACAAAGAAACATTTTAAATTATCCAGGCCTGATAAATTTCCTTGCGGCCCAAAAGTATGATTACTTAAACATTGCAGCCTCTATGTGCATAACTTGGACACCTGACACGATAGAAAAACTCTAAACGCATATTCGGATTCAGCACACTAAAAATCACAAGAATAAGGCAAACTAATTCAAAGTTTTTTTCATTGTTGGCCTGTGTAATCAATGGAATGACAATGAGAAGCATCAACTGAAAAGAGTTTAACTTTTTTTCACTCATTCTGCTTTCACTAGTCAGTAGATTCTTCCTGAGCTTAACTGATTAAAATGTCATTAAAATCAGTCTAATGGTCATGTGACTACAACCCAAATGCAAAAATGCTCGGACAAGTATCTAATAAAATATATGTTGATGAAAATCTATTAAAGAATTAAAAAAAATGACACCTCAACTATTTAAACATTTATTAACAAAAAAGGGAAAAACAAACTCTGCACCCCGATAACAGAATATTCCTAATGTTTACTTAGCAATTTAAAACACATGTAATGAAATAATATTGAGAGCTCCCAATGTAGTGGTGACTGAGATGGCTGTAATTCATGTGATGCACTTTTTAGTTTGAAAATGTTTTAGCGTATCTTTACTCTAATAATGAGCAGAGGACCGTGTGAAAATGTTAAGTTCAACCGTTATGATTGACTACATTTAGTTTCTTCTCCCCATGATTACATACCGTAAAATCTAGAATACACGCCTGGGCGTCTTTTTGTTTCACTGGTTCAGCCCCCCCCCCCCCCCCCCCCTATATTATTTCATTAGTCAATTTTACTCATAAGAAATCCACATATACTTACTCATCAAAAGTCATGGCACACCCCTCCAATCAGGTTCCCTGTCCGTAATGAGACAGATCCCGCTGCTTCCATTCTTGGAATGCAGGTGCGCAGGACTCCTTGATATCACACAATCATTGTAAGCAAAACTAGCTGCAGAAATGGCAGCATGCCGAGAGCTCCCTGCATTTGAACTGGGGGTGATTGTTGGTGCCAGATGGATGGGTGCCTCAATATCAGATGTAGCCAACATCCTGAAATTTTCCCACACGACCGTTGCAAGGGTCTATCGAGTGCTACACCCAAAGAGGTGTTATAACTCATGTCAGACAGTGGACGGGCCGCCCATGCCTCATCGATGCCAAAGGTGTTTGCTGGGTCACCCGGCTTGCAATGGCTGACCAAAGGGCGACAGCAGGCCAAATCACCAAGCGGTACAACCAGGGACGTCCCACAACTGTGTCCGTGACGACAATTCGGTGAACCTTGGCAGCTACAGGCTTTGGGAGCAGGAGGCCATGACGGCTGCCACTCTTACAGCTGCACATCATTGGCAACGCCTAGCTTGGGCCAACGAACATCAACATTGGACCACTGAGGACTGGCGAAGGGTTACCTGGTCTGACGAGTCACAGTTTCAGCTGTACCGGGGCAATAGTCGTGTCCATGTCTGGTGCAGGCCACACAAAGTATTGGACCGTGGTTGTCAGGTGGGGACCACTCAGGCAGATGGAGGCTCCATACCGGTTTGGGGAGTTTTCTGGTGGCATGCAATAGGTCCACTGGTGTATCTGACATCCACTCTACGTGCTACTTCCGTCGATCTGCTTGGGAACACCTGCACCCCTTCATGGCTGTTTTTATCCTGCGGGCAACGGCATCTTCCACCAAGATAATGCACCTCCACACATGTCCCTTGTGACACGACAGTGGCTGGAGGAAATGCTACCGACTTCACGACAATGATTTGGTTTCCACGTTCCCCAGATTGCAATCCCATTGAACATTTGTGGGACGTCATCGAACGATCTATCAGTCGTCACCAACATAACTGGTAAATGCAGCATAGTTATGAAGTGCAGTGGAGGCTGCATGGCTTGCAGTGCCTGTGGATGTGTTCCGGGGACTGGTAGACTATCTTCCACGATGGGTTGTCACCATTATCCAGGCCAGAGGGGGTCCAACATGTTATTAGGCAGGTGTGCCATGACTTTTGTTAACGAGTGTATTCACAGCCAATTTTCACCATTCGGAATATTATATACTGTCATTTAATATGTTTCTTTTCAGCATATTTGGAGTTAATATCTTCTTCATTCATCTTGTATGTTAAACAATTTAATAAAATATATATAAGCATAGTTACATAATATCAAATAGAGGGGGGTCGATAGAAAGTTGAAAAATTCAAGATAAAGTCAATGAACAAAAATAGTTTGTGAACTCCTCTTTATAATGTTACTTCTAAGATTTCTTTTTATTAAATCAAGGTAGTATTCTTATATTTTTTATAATACATATTTGCAAAAGATAAAATAGGCTAACATGTTAGTAGCTAATTCCCATGTTTTTATATTTTTTTCTACTATTTTAACAAAAATGATATTGTAAACTGCTAAAGTGAACTCACCTATTCCCTGGCCAAACGATGGCACTGGGATTATCTGTGTGGCATTAGCAGTAGTAGTAGCAGCAGCAGCAGCAGCAGCAGCAGAAAAGTCAAACCCTTTAAGTCTTTTTGCTGATGATGCCACCCCTGTTCCAAATACCGATGGCTGACTGTCAGAGATTTGTTTATCACTATCTTCAACTATCGACTGGTCATTTTCATGTTGCAGATAAACAATATCTCCTCGTGTTACAGACAGTGACCATGCCTCGCCATCAGTGTTGAAACAAAAACGACGCATTGAATCTTTATCCAATTTAATCCACACGCCTTCTGAATTAATTAGCTAGAGAAATAAAATAAAGAGAAGAAAAACTTTATCTCATGCTTGTTTTAAGGACCAGGTTCATAAACAGCAAAATAAAAAATTTGGGATTAATTCATAAACATAAAATTTCTCTGCCTCATAAAAATAGTGGATTAGGAAATGCTTTCAATAACACATGAAAAAGGCTTAATAACGCTCAATACTTGCTTGCTTTGAAAAACTGAAGAATTTGTTAACAAATATTTCAAGCAAACATGCCACTGTTTCTCATTCAGGAAGTGCTCCACAAATATTAATAAAAATTCTGTTGTAAGTTAATTGATATTTGATATTGACCTTTATATCCTCAATAGATTTTATTAAAGCTTAACAGTGATAAGATAGTCAAATTCAAAAATTTTAACTGCCAAGATTTAGCAAACATTTAAGTAGAAGGTAAAAAAATAAAATCTTTGGCCCAATCAGAACTTAAGCTTTTTTAGTGGCTTCTTTCTTTGTCAGTTTAAAAATTTTGAAAAAAAACAAACTATCTTCTTTTATTTAATCAGATGCTGTACATCCTTATTGGCTCTTTCCATTTATATAAGAAACAAAATAGAGAGCATTTCTAATCATTACGGAATACACACTGTATGACAAGGTTATTTCGCTCATCTCTAATCAAATTATTTAAACGAAAGATGGTGGGGAGTTGTGTGGTAGATATATAGCAATCACTTCATTCATCTGAACTTGAAGTGTTCACATATTCTTTATGAAACCATTATTTAGAAACATAACATTAAAATAAAAGAATCTTACCAGATAAATGTGTTATACTTACATCTTCAGTGACATTAATTTGATTTCCTAGCACCAACATTCCAACAGGAGGAGCTTTTAAACTCGGACAGCTGCGAATATTATGTCCTGAAGCACCGCATTTTACAACATGATAAATGCCTGGACCTCCTATTGGGTAAATGTAATATGCATGGGAAAAGAATTTAAACGTTTGCTTCAAATACTGAAACAAGTAGGAATAATTGTAAAAATACAAGCTTCAGAAATTCTCAGAATGAGTTTATTTTACTAACATGTTTTTACAATAGAATTCCTTATGAGTGTTTAAGCAGTCTTATAATTTTGTGACAGGGTGTGCTTTTTTTAGCCAAAAAGTTTACTCTTTAAGTTTTGAAAATTCATAAGGAAAAATGGATGATTTCTAAAACTATGACTTTAAAAGGGAATATTAAAATAAAGGGCTGTGCAAAAAAAAAACTTCTTAAGGTAATTCATTTTCGCATAACACAGAATGAATTATAAAGTATTTTTTTTGTATTGATAGTTGTCACAATGCCAATTAGTGGTTTGTTTTGCTGAATTTACATTGTTGGTTAATCAGATACGCTTTATATCTGGTCTTTTTATCCCTTAAACGTGTAAAGGGTGTCCCAAAATGAGCTGACATTTTCATTTTTTAATAAAACACATTTTTCATTGGAATATTTATAATATCGGTATTTTTGCTTTATTAGAAAGTAAAAACATGGAGATTATGTGTGATACAAAAGATCTGATAAATGACCTCCCTGGCCTTGGCAGCACAAATTCACTCTTTTGAGGATTTTCTTCAACATTTTCGCTTACACTGGCTACATTCTGTATTTAAACAAGCTGTAAGAGGATGGCCATTGCCTTTTTTATTTGCAACTGGACTGATAGACTGAAATTTATTAGTCAAATTCACCACGGTGTTACGAGAAGGTGCATTACAGTGACCAAAAGTGTAGCATTTGCGAACTGTTTTCGTAAAATTATCACCATTTTTGAAGTGAATTTGTACAATTTCTACGCTTTGTTCAATTGTGCAATTTCTCAATGTTTAATAATGACAGCATATAAAAATCTCTATTGTTGTACCACGAAAAAATTGGCAGCAAATTCAAAATGCCAGTTTATTTTGGGACACCCTTTATTTACTAACAATATGACTTTCATCAAATCAATATGTTTCCACTGAGCTGGAAATCAACAATACTGATAGATTACAAAATTTATACCCTAGAAATCAATAATATACGATGGATTTCCAAGATAACGGAGAAAATGGATCAGCAAAATCTTAAGAGAAGACAAAGAATATAATGGAGTGACAGGCCTAACTGCAAAAGTGTCAAATTTAAAATGTCATTGCACAGCCCTTAATTATTTAATCAACTATCAAGTTAATTACTTCTTCTCTGCTTGGTTCGGCTTTCTTTGGAGCCAACATCAGTTAGTTTGCGAACTACCGTATCACTGATGATATGATTCATAATGGATTTTGGTTCTTCAACCGGTACTAAAAATGTCTTCCCTAAATGCTGGTTATATTGAAGACACCATGCCTCTGTGTGACCATTTGGACAGTACTTCTTGACAGTATTAGCAGCAAGTCGTAACCAAACTCCGTCATCATTATGTAACTGTAATAAAATTCATATTAATAACACAAGTTTAAAAGATAAAATAATATATATATATATATTATTATTATTATAAATTGAATGAAAATATATCTGAGAAAATATATCTCAGAGATATGTATCTGAATATGTAGTCATTACCCACTTTCACTTAAATATAGAGTCCACCAAAAAAATGCATACACACTTTATTAGAGATCATCTATAATTTTTTCTGTAACAGCAAAATCGAAAGCTTACATCCCAATGTAATTCCATACATTTAATAAGACGATCCCGATAAAAGAAGGCGACAGCTGCCACTTAGACATGAAGCTTAGGCGATTACTTGATAAAAGTTTGCTAGGAAAATGCATAGGAGCAACTGTTTGCCATATTCAAAAGTATCTCAACGCATATGATAATCACTTTGAACACCTGTCGTAACTGTAGAAGTCGAAGAGGACTTACATTCAGCGCTTGATGCCTGTATGAATTTAGTGTTACAACTTTTATATTGTTTTTTCTTTTGTTGAAGTGTCTATACATTTTTTGATGGACTCTGTATATCATTCTACGTGTATATTCTTTCTAGTTATGGATAAGACTTCCCCTAGCCATTACAACATCTCATATGCAACTAGATATGGGTTCCACACGTATTTAGGCATAGAGGGATATCTTCCTGTGCTTCAAGAATGTTCCTCGAATGCTACATATTTTTGGGTTGTTGCAGCTTAACAGAATGAATCTTCAGCTGTATTTTGCCACTCAACAAAAGTCCAGTGCCAATTATTAAGGCTCTATTGCAGATTGTCAACTGCTACAGCTTATAGAATGCAATTATCTATTAAGTGAAATCCAACATTGTCCTCTGCAATTTTCTGTTTTAGTGGTAGATTATTTAAAAAATTGTACCTCCTTTTGCTTGGTGACATCGACCACGATCACTGACAGGATGTTGTTGGCCACATGATTATCTTTGTCTTAATATTTTTTTAGTATGGCACTATTCTCAGTACATATCACCATCAGTTATTCAAGAAAAGCTCGATATGTTAGAGGCACAAATGATCTCAAAGTCGATAAGTCCAAAAAATAATGAATCAATATCCAGTTGCAGAAAGCCTGGGTGCAACTCTTCCGGCACGGATTATTGAGTCACGTTTGAAATATATAAATC
>JAHWFO010002062.1:3198051-3226478 GCA_023313115.1 Rhysida immarginata
CGTCGGGGGCCGATTTTTGGCGATAGAGCAGGTCCTTTATTGATAAGCCTGCCCTGAAAATTTCAAGTCGCTAGCTCAAACCGTCTAGGAGGAGATAGAATTACAGATAAATAAGTAAATAAATACACGCAAGAGTTTTAGTATATAGATACCTAAGTTTGGGACGGGGATTTGAAATTTGTATGTTATTCTGAAATGTACGTTAATGTGAGGTATGTTGTAACGGGATTTTACTGTATGTAATAAGTAATTGTATCTAATTGTCCTGGAACGCAAATGTCCTAGTATGCAATTAGTCTTTTTACGACTCACAAGATGGCATCCCAGTGTAGGAAAACAAGCACTCAACCAGTGCTATTACCCAGGGTAAGTACATTACTTTTTCTAATGAATTTGTTAAACAGATTTAGAAACGAATAATGGAATAAAATCTTATGTGGATAGAAATAGTTAAGTAATAAACTAGAGGATACTCTTTTACCACAACAAGGAAACAAGAAACGAAAAAATAATAAATGAAATATAAGGCAAAAAATAAGACAAAAAAACAAAAGAATAAGGAAAAATACGACCTGTCTTAAAAAAATTACAGGTCGTATTTTTCCTTATTCTTTTGTTTTTTTGTCTTATTTTTTGCCTTATATTTCATTTATTATTTTTTCGTTTCTTGTTTCCTTGTTGTGGTAAAAGAGTATCCTCTAGTTTATTACTTAAAGATTTAGAAACAATTAAAACATCAGCACTGCAGCAATAGGCCACAGCACAGGTTGCGTGCTTGTTTTCCTACACTGGGACACCATCATATGTCATGAAAAAGGCTAATGGTCCTAGAATTCTTTAATTCACCCTCCCTCCCCCCTCTTTTTTATGCAACAATGGACAATAAAAATTAGCACTTAAAATTTTCATAAGTTAACAATTACAACATTATTTTTTAATAACCTTTAAAAATTTTTTAAGATTATATTTTTTGTCACTTTTCAGTGGGAGGGAGAAAACTGCTCTTAAATCTGGACTACTCTTATATTCCCCCAACTATACTGTACGTACATGAGGAAAAACTTGAAAAGAAAGGGAAAAAAACCTTTAAATAACAAAGAATTTTTAGAATTTTTTTTCCCTTTCCTTTTCTAGTAGAGATACTACATGCATGCATTGTTTTATGTGAAAAAGAAACAAAAAAATAAAACAGCATGCACGTTAATAGGCAACATTTAAATATTATGACTGCACTGTGCTTCTTAATGAAGTTTATGGAGGCCTTACGATACATAACGAAGGAAAACTCAGAATTTCCCGACCAGTTTTGCAGTTTATTCCAGGCTTTATCAAGGGTACATATGAAAGGCTTGCAAACCCCTTTATCAATAACAATGGTTACATAACATGAAGTCTATCTAAAAAAAGTATTCGTTATATACTGTAAGGCCTCCATAAACTTCATTAGCATTTAAATATCTAAGCACAGCCACCGTGGAAACATAGGTCGCCTTTTCTTACTTCAGAATGTCTCTCCACTTGGATTTATAAAACTTTCTATGACTATTCAAAATTACAATTTTTTCAGTATTAATAGACACATAACACAGAATACAACTTATGTGCACTGCTTCTACATAACTTTCTAGCCATAAATTTGTGATTCACCTTCATCATCGATATAGCATTGTAACACATTTTATCTTTGACTGTCACTTCATACTGAGCTTCCAAATTTGGATATGGGTGTCCACCAAAAGTCATGGAATCTGGTTTGCTGATGCGAGGAATTTTACAGTTAGCATCCTCACTTCCTCTTTCCTTCTTATCAAATGGAATTGCTTTTACTTCGATCTTAATTAAATAATGAACAATTAAGAAGACTATGAGTATATTTTAATTATCTCAATTTAACAAATGAAACTTTTAATTAGATTTTAATTCACCCGCAAGTTGGGAACATGGACAAGGTCTCCATACTGATCTTTAGTTAAGATAGTTATCACGGTAGGCCAACCACATTTCATTTCGTCTTTCAGATACACAACTTCACATTGTTTAGCATCAACATATGAATCAGGTTGTAGCCATCTGCAAAATAAATTCAATACATAATAATAATTCAAGCATTTTCACTGTTTTAATGTTTTTTGTTTAAAATTGACTCTGTGTAATGGAAGAGTTTAATTATAGTATAGAACATAAGTGAATACAAGGGACTATCAAAAAATTCCTGGAATTGCAGTCTGGCCTGTGAGCGCCGTCAGTCTGGAAAACGCCGCTCTGTAATAAGCGCCCTGTACATCCCAAGCGCACGCACGTGTGGTTGCATCGTGTTCAGACGTGTCATTCGGGAGCTGTTGTGTGTACTTGTAAGAGGGTGTAACACACATTGGCGCGATGTCACAGTTTCAACAGAGAGCACACCTCAAGTTCATGTTCAAGCTTGGAAAAAGTGCTACAGAGACACTGCAAGCATTGAAACAGGCATATGAGGAAAGTGCCCTTAAGAAATCAGCTGTGTTTGATTGGTTCAACCGGTTTAAGATGGGCCAGGACAGTCTCGAAGATGAGCTGCGGTCGGGGAGACCATCAACCTCCAGGCAACCTGAAAACATCGCAAATGTGCTGGATTCGGTGTGTACTGATCGCAGGATAATCATCAACAAAGTGGCTTCAGAAATGAACATTTCTTTTGGGTCCACTCAGGCGATCTTGGTTGAGGACATGGAGATGCGATGGATTTCTTGGCACAACGAAAAATCCCAGTGCTGCCCCAACCCCAGTACTCACCAGATCTTACCCCCTGCGGCTTCTGGCTTTTCAACAGATTGAAAATGGGACTGCAGGGTCAACATTTTGTGTCAAAAGAAGAGATCGAAGCAAGTGCAACAGCCAGTCTCAAGTCCATTCCAAAGGAAGAGTTTGCACGGGCTTTCCAGGAGTGGCAGTCTCATTGGAGTGAGTGTGTGTTTGTGTGTGCCCAAGGAATGTACTTTGAAAGGGATTAAGTGTGCCCAAGTGGGATGTGCCCACTGTATCCAGTCACCAGCCAGACTACAATTCCGGGAACTTTGTGATAGTCCCTTGTATATTGCAGCTTCTTGTTTGTATGAAGTCAGATCTATTATCCATCTTGAAATTGTATTTGAATTTTATGAAATATGGCTTTTTTCTTTCTCTAATTCTGTAGTTAAATTACTAATTAGAGGAATTTTGAAATATTCAAGATTTCTAACGGTATAAAACAAATGATTTTTATTAAATATGACATCATCTGATGAAATACACCATGGTTAAAAAAGTTTCAAAATCATAATATTTAAATGCTTTTTCAATGATTTTTAAACAATGAAACCAGAGATATAAAAAATACAACATTGTCTATAGCACTCGGCACAAAAGAAAAAGGAAACTGGCGCATGTGTAAATGAAAAAAACTTGTTCAGCCAACTAGAAATGGACTGGAAACAGGGTATTATTAATTCCTGGCATCAGTAGTAAGTAATGCTCCTATTCCTGTCAGTTTCTGATTGGTAGAACGAGTTTTTTTCATTTACACATGCACTAGTTTCCTTTTTCTTTTGTGCCAGGCACTATAAAGTTAAATTACCATTGATATTTGGAAAAAAGCAGTAATCAATTTAATTTAAATTTAATTCTGGACTTTCCCCATTATTTGTATGTGAATTTTGCATGTATCAAACGATTTATAATGAAATTCTGTATAGTGGACAAGAGTAATTTCGCATAGCAACCGCTACGGAAACTGACGCATGCGCAGAAGAAAAGACAATATGCGAAAATTGCCTTATGGTGATCCTGTTTATTTCTTATACTGTGATTTGCATTATATTTAGATTGAACAAAAAAAAACATTTTATATTTTGCATAGTTGTTTTTCAAATAAAAGCTTTTTAAAATGAAAGTTCATTTATTGCAATACAGGTTTATTATTTCATGTTTTACATTCGGACATTAAAAAAAAAAAAATTATCATGTGCTGTATATTTTGGTTATTTATTTACGTTTCATGTTGAAAATTAATTTATATTCTTATGTTTTTTGTGATTGTGTTATCTTTGCTAACTTTGGACATCTCCAACATCATTTCAGCTACTTTCACATGCCAAAAAACAAGAAACCTTTTGGAAACTATTACCCAATGGTACTTTACTTTCTAAATGATTCTTGTACAAATTGGGGGGGGGGGGGGACTTAAGCATAAAATCAGATAGATACAATAGAAAATCACCTTTTACAAATGAATAAAAATACAGAATATACCTGGCTAAACGACCACCGCTTGTACCTGACGAACATGACACGAAATCCTTTAGAAATGAACGCTCATTGAAGTGACAATTAAAAGGTAAAATTCCTTCCAGTGCTTGATGTATTGTAGGGCAGTGGGAAAGAGCAAAGCCTTTGTTCAGGAGTGAGGAATGATTATTATAAACCTTAAAGGGGAAAAAGAAAAAAGAAAAGGGGAAAAATTAAATCACAGAACATTGCCAAATCTTCTTGTGGTTATTGTACAGGGGGATAATTTCCAAATATTTCTTTCAGTACTGGACTCAAGAAAGTACTGGACTCAAATTTCAGCAAGTTTTGAACATATTTGCATCAAAGGAACATAGGACACGAAGAAATCCTGGCACCCTTAGGACAACAACAACTAGCATCGGCACCAGGTCATAGACAGTCATGTTCTACATTTTCCTGTTATTGTGTTAGGCAGTAGTGAAGGAGGAGCATGTATTTATAATTTGTAATCAGCCTCCTTTAAACAGTGTCCAGAGTCATATATGAATGTTCAAATTTAATGAATAGTCTTTGAGATATTTGCATTTTCTTGGATCCAGTACAGAAAGAATCAGTATATACAGGCTGATTCGAAAGGTAGGTCAAGAATAAAATACCATGTACAGTTTGTAGCGGGAAACATATTTTTCCTATAAACATGGGTCCGGAAATGCATCCTTACAGAGATAATTGCAACTTGTACAAGGTAGGAATGGATGTGCGTTACCCGGACGGCAATGGTAGGATTCATGTAAATTAGGATCTAAACATGTAAATTGTTCGTGTTCTCTCCTTTAAAAGAGAGGAAACAAAACATGTAACTCCATTGACTAATGCGGAGCTGGCGGGCATGCATCTCTTCTACAACGAGGCACAGGGTAATGCTACTGAAGCGGAAAGAATTGTTACAGCGTATGGAGAAGTCAGTGATTCTCCGGACATCTTCACCAGAGTTCGCGAGAATCTCGTCCGCAGACTATACTCTGTTCAATAAAAGAAAAAACAGCCCATTCTGGCACCAAACCCAGTTTTTTCTTTTATTGCACAGAGTATAAACACCTGCATCGGCACAAAACAGTCGGCATTTTGAACACCTACTGTAATGTCATTCCTACCTCATACAAGTTGCATTATCTCTGTAAGGATGCATTTCCAGACCCATGTTTATAGGAAAAATTTTGTTCCCCGCTACAAACTGTACATGGTATTTCATTCTTGACCTACCTTTCTGAATCACCCTGTATATTATATTGATCATTTTTATAGTGAACATATTTTTGAAATGCGCATTTTCTTTTGCACATTTTCTGATCTATATACCTATATAAAGTCAATATGAAGTAGGGATCCCAGACGTCCCAGTTTTCCCCAAGTTGTCCCGGAGTCCCGAAAAGATTTAATAGATCGTGTAGATCACTTAGATTCATTAGATCATATAGATCGTTTTAATTAGGGTTAGGAACCTTAGGTCCTAAAAATACATAAAATATGTGGATTCATATTCCCTTAAAATTACTGGAATATTCCTTTTAAATGCATAAATGTTCTCTTAAAATGTAAGTATTTCTTAACAAACAAATGGTATGAATAATTAGAAATTTCATCATATTTCATCATTTTTGATCATTACAGTGACTAACAACGTATAGCTTCAAGTTTTCTGGGGTGAAAACCTGTGTCGCTTTGAACGTAAAATAGATTTGTGCTGTGAAAATGATCTTTCTACTTCACACGAAGTAATAGGCGATTTGGAAAATGCAGCAATTTCTTCTGGCATACAGTAACCAAGGTCTGGGATATAATAATATTCTCCACATAAAATTTTTGAAATTAACTGCACTATATTCCAACCTGGATTTTTATGAAGAACATCTTTTAGTTTTGCATGGATAAGCAGTCAGAGTCCTGGATAGTCAGTAGTCACAGTCTAGAGTCCTGATTGAGCATCGATATTGAAAACCACACCGACTGCCAAGCGAAAGCGGTGACCACTGCGATGCTACACCAACAGGTGTCGATTATTCTGATTGTTCGAGACCAATAGCGACGGTGGCACCTTTGTTGGCGAAGGCGGAAACTAGTTGAGTTGATCATCGATCACAAAGGCTATAACACAAGAAGCCAATTGGCCTCTCGAGTGTAGGACAAAATGAAATCAAAATATGCCTTTTAGGTCTGATAATCCCAAATATGCCACAAACCATTAAATATGCTTTTTTAGGTCTTTATAACTCTTAAACTAAAACACATATATTAAAAAAAAACAACACATTTTTGTGCATATCTCTTAGTACTGAAACCATAAACAAAATATGTTTTTACCTAAGGTTCCTAACCCTAGTTATGATGTTTAACATTGTGTTTATTTCTCAGGTTACTTTTTAAGTGCCCTAGTGTGCATATTGTCTTCATATCAGAGTATTATCTGGTACAGCACTTACTCCTTCGAGGGAGTTTTACGCCATCCCTATATCTTAACGACTGCTGTGTGATGGTCGCAGCAGCCGGGACCAACGGCTTTACGTGCCCTCCGAAGCACGGGGAGAGATGGAAATTTCCAGGTGGTCACCCAACCTGTGATTAGCCGCGCCCAAGGTTGCTTAACTCCACCACTGCATTGAGCAAGGCGAGACAACTGGGCTACGGCTGTCCCCTCATATCAGAGTAAGGAGAAGAAGTTGATACTAGTGTCTGTTCCAAAAATAAAAATTTGGAGAAAACCCCTTATCGTCTTATTTATTTTTGAGAGAAACTGAAATTCAACTCATTCTATCGACAATATCTTTCTGAATTTTCACGCTATTTGCTTGGGCTTTTTCTAAAAGTAGCTCTATACATTTGGCTAATAAATTATGCAAAAGATTTTCTGGTAATACTTGCGCATGCACAGTTAACAGTATTTAGTAAAAATGCTCATATTTCATGAAATATTTAATATTTTTATAATCCGATTGCAGGGTGTCGTCTCTACTGGAGTTGGTCAAGTTTTCTGAAAATGGCATTGCATTGGATTGAAAACCTGCATGTTATAAACAAAAAACTTACGAAAACATTTGCATTTTTTTAAAGAAACCTTTATATCTCCATGAATATACGTGCTATTCTCATACAAATGAACACATAAGTAAAAGAAGCCTCTTAATCATATGCTACAAGCATTATTTTTTTGTTCACTTTGTTGCTGGCCTCCTATTTGCCTTCGGGACAAAACCTTCACTGAAATATATAAAGTGTAACATGCTCTTTACACCTCGGAAGTTTCAGATAATTCGTCAAGTGCTTTTTATATATATATTGTCCGATTACCTTTGGGTAGATAGTGTGTCCTAATAAAATGAAAAGGCTTGGAATTGTCTTTGTTCAAATTCAAAATACCCCATTCCTTCGAAAATAAGCCCCCATTAATTTTAAGCTGCATTTAGTTTTCCAGTGAATACAAAAAAGAAAAAAGTGCAGCTTGAATTCTTTCATATACGTGTGCTGTCTTAAATTAATGCAAAAGAGGAAAAAGAGATTAATAAAAAACAATAATTAAATGCTCTCAATTATTAGGGTTTTATTACAAACGTAAGAGTTTGATACAATATTCTAATGGAGCCAAGAAACTATGGAGATCTAGTTATGCTGAGAACTTGCAGACAAAAAAAAAAATAAAAAATAACAGAAGTTCAAATTTTGTGGATTGCGTGGTTTTTTTTTGGTTTTTTTGTTTTGTTTTTTGTTTGTGTTGTGATTATTTTTCTGATGAATAATAAAATCTAAATTAGATTTCAGGTCCTTCTAATCTACAATACCACAAAATGTGAACAAACACAGTGGTATTAAAGCAGTACATTTTAAAGAATATTTCTATTGCATAATTACCTGCTGTGCAATTTCATCCAACATGTCTAGATCATCATCCATTTCATCAATTGAAACTAGTGAGTTAAAAAAAATAGTAATTAGTACCATAATTAAATTGTAAATTAAAGCTAATATTAATTCACCTTATTACAAAAAAAAACCAAACTAAATGACGCTGAATAGATAACAATAGCTAACTAACGCATTCTGGGATAGTGTATCCAAAAACCGACTGGGATAAAACGAATGACAAAATGATAAAAACCTCTCGTCTATGGTGGGAAAGTTTTAATAATTGAATGTACATTCTACTACCTTGCAGCATTCTTGATATGGACATGAGGTTCATTTCATTTTATTTGTGGGCGACTGCCTGGTGGAGAGGTTGCTCTTTGCGGACGACCTTGTCCTGCTTGGGTCTTCTCGCACGAACCTTCAGCATGCACTAGACCGGTTTGCAGCCAAATGTGAAGAAGCTGGGATGAAGATCAGTGTGGCTAAAACCGAAGTTCTGGTTCTTTCAAGACAGCCTGCTCAGTGCGCTCTCCATGTTAGGGGAGCCTCATTGAGACAGGTGGAGAAGTTCAAGTATCTCGGGATTGCATTCACGAGTGATGGACGGCAGGAGAAAGAATTGGATGCTCGGATCGGTGCAGCAAGCTGTGTCAGACGTGAACTGTGGCGATCCGTGGTAACGAAACGAGAGCTGGGTAACAAAGCCAAGCTCTCCGTCTTCAAATCTATCTTTGTCCCCATTCTCACCTATGGTCATGAGGCTTGGGTAATGACCGAAAGAGTGCGATCACGGGTACAAGCGGCCGAAATGAGATTCCTGAGAGGTGTGGCAGGTATTACCCTACTAGATAGAGTGTACAGCAGCACAATAAGGGAATCTTTAGGTGTTGAGCCGCTACTTCTCCGCATTGAGAGATCTCAGTTGCGCTGGTATGGCCACGTGATACGGATGCCGCAAACTAGTCTTCCTAGGCAGTTGTTATTTTCCAAGCCGGTGGGTAAGAGACCAAGGGGTCGGCCTAGAACCAGGTGGCTAGACTACATGGAGAATCTGGGTTCGAGTCGCTTGGATATTACCAGGGAGGACATGCGCCTGATGGCGGAAGATCGCGATCGCTGGAGATCCTCCATAGGGCTGCTGCCCCCGCGACCCTAACGGATAAGCGGGTTTGAAAAGTAAGTAAGTAAGTAAGTATATCTGTAACATCTCGTCAAATCAAAACAATGGACTTAATCAACCTATAATCTTATTATGCAAACACACAATTGAAATTTACCCTAAGCTTTCTGAAGTTTAGTTGCACAAAGATAATGTAAATGAATGAAATCATATTAGTCATGTAATTCTCAAATCATGAAGGCTGACAGAAGAAGTAGAAGAACAGGAAAAAGAAGGAAATCTTAAGCATTATATTTTGGTACATTAGTAACACTTTATATACAGCAAATGTATCAGTTATTTTTTGTTATATGTGGATAAGAAAATTTTTTATCCTTTATTAGTGGCAGATGTAGAAGAAAAGGACGAGACAAGAATCCTGCAATAAAAATAATAAATAAATAATAAAAACTGAACACAAGAGTGGTAACCGTGAAAAAACTGACGTTTCAGGTAGAGGAGATCCTTTGTCAAAGTAAAGAGGATATTAGACAATTATCCTGAGAGTGATAATGGGAGTATTAGAAAATGACTTATATACAAACAATGTGGAGGGAGAAAGAAAGTATTGGCTAGGGATAAGAGAGGAACCAATGAAAATACGTGCTGGGATAGCATAAGAAAGAAGACCAATGGGAGATGGTAAAAGGGCAGTGAGAAAAATGCAATAGGATAAACCATAAGAATCAAAGTGACAGAAACTGTAAAAGAAAATGGAAATGAAACGGTTGAATCCACATATAAGAGCTCTGGATAAAAGTGCGCCCAACAATGCTCCTAAAGGCAGGTTCGACTGCATTAAAAGTAATGGGACTGAACAATAAAAATGAAGATAAAAGAAAAAGAATATAGAAAAAATATTGAACAAACATGAAATATTAATGAAAGCTGAAAGAAAAAGACAAAAAATGGAAAATCAGTTAAGAGAAATATGCAGGGGGAGGGGGGGGGAGGATTGTAGAAAGGGAAAGAAAAGGGTACAGAAAAGAAACTTTTAGAAAGGCCTGAACAAATTAGGGAATATCTGAAGTGGGAGGGGAATATGGGAAAGGTATTGAATAAATGTAGCCTTTGCTAAGGTTAATGCCATTAGAGGCTAGGGAATTGAATTTCCAAATGAGAAATTGCTTCTTTTCTTTCAGGGTCTTGCTCCCTATGTTCAGTTTTTATTACTGTATTTATTTATTTATTTATTTATTTATTTATTTATTTATTAAAAGCTAAAAAAAAATGTGATTTAATAATAATAATCATACGGAATCAACTTTTACCTGGAGGAAGGAGGAGATTTTTCTTCATAAGTGAAGCAGAACACATCCCACCTAAGTGAGCAATTTCTTTTTCTAAATATTTTAATCCCTGAAATAAATAAAGTAAGGGAAGATAATTATACTGCCATGTAAATCTCACTGATAATAACCATATTGGCCAATATATAACAAAACTTTAAAATAAAGAACCTACAAATATTTTCAATTGAGGAAAATATTGTATACAGAAAAGTCATGAGAAACCCTCCTCCTGCAATAGATCTATGTTGTAGACATGACATTGGGTAAGTTCATCAGCAGCTGTTCTGGGCTCATTGCACAGATCCTTTATTTATCATCCAATTTTGACAGGGAGTTGGGAGGCTCGAAGTAACGTGACTTGATCTAATGTGGTCGTTTAATTGTGGCTCCCAACGACCACGTTCGACCAGGTCCGTACTGTACTTCACTTCTTTCTTTAGATATTGAGCTTAGTCAAAAGGCACTCAAATTGTATAGGTTACGAATAAGCTTAGTTGTTGCAAAATGAATAAATTTGCTTGAGTGCTTAAGACTATATTTATTTCAACATAGCTGTTACTGATGCCAAAGTTTAATCATATTGTTACTGTTAAGCTCAAAAAAAATTATCTCTGTAAAATGCTTGTCAATTAAATGCAGGCTATAGTCAAGTCAAACTTGCTTCTGCAAATTCACCTGATGACTTCGTTAAATGGCCAAACATCACTGGCTAGCAAAGACTGCTGGGATAGCATCGACAGTGGAAGTTTTTAAAGAACTTACATTTCTTTTTTAATTGTGACGTTCCATGTCAGTGTTGTATTTTGTCTGGGTGTCACATGGGCCTGGCGAGAACCTTGTTTATTTTATCATTTTTTTTAAGCGTTGATCCTTGCTGGATGGGTTTTTGTTTTGTCTGTTTATTTTATTATTTTGAAACAGTTTTAATTGTTTTATAAGTAAAAATGAAAGTTATTTCAAGTCGGGATGAAGTTTGTGAATTCTTTTCGGTTTTTTTTTATTTATAATATATATCCTACTTCCTATTTGGGTCTAATTATTCATTTTAGCTCAGTTGACGGTGATAGGAGAGTTTTAAATGATAGATTCGTGTGTTTGAATGAGCAATATGACTTTATACTGAATTTTGTTTTATAGTTATAGCATTTATGTTATAAGAATTATTAATTTAGTGGCAACAGCTGTTGCTGGACAATAGCGAAAGCAACAGCAGCCGTCATTGTTGGAGTTTGGCATTGTTCTTCGGATGAAATTCTCGGAAGATCATTGCCAAGCTCCAACGAGGTATTGTTGTTGAGAAAAAGAAGTGTTGTTAGAGAAGTTAATTAAAAAAATTAGAGTTGAGTGCTGTTGCTGTGAAGAGAGAGGTTCGTTCTGAAGTTGAGAGAGAAAGCGGACATGTTGATTTGACGAGTGTTCAAGCAATCGAAAAATTTGCATTCGGTTTGCACAATGAATGCTCGAAGAAAAGAAACTGCCATTCTATCATGCTGATTAAAGTCCTGCATAAGTAGAATATTGTTGTGCAATTAGTTAGTGAATTAATGTTGTTTTTTTTTGTACTGCGTCATAATTTAAGTGATCCATGGTAGGCAGACTTGTAACAAGAGAACATCGATGGTGGATCAAGCAGACAATTAGAAGGCAGCAAATGGTGAGACTGTTTCATTTTATTTGTGTTGTATCTAAATCAGAGTAGTTTAGTTGAGAATTCAGACTCAGTTACTGGAACACCCCCCATTTTTGGTTGTGCACTGATGTGTTACGAAGTGTTCATTGCGGACTATGAAGCTCATCTGGTGATAGTTCATCACGTGACCCCAACTTCATCAGTATTAAAGTATTAAAGCCAAGAAAGTGTCTATGCTGACAATTGTTTGAGCAAGAACAATTTAAAGAAATTTGACTATTGCAATTTATAGCATATTAAGCAGTGTTAAGTATGTTTGATAGATATTCAAGTTACGTGGAATGCAAAACGATCTGGTTCACCTTGCTCTCCTGTAAATGTTAGTTGATCGCACGTTCACTTTCAGCACCACGAGCGCAGCTGGTCCTGTAGTCGGTATAAATGCACATGCTATGTAATTTGTATGCACTAGAGGCATAACATACTGACCAGGGTGTCAGAGCACAGCTCAACATTTTATTTCTGCTATTGAGGGGTTCAACTGGGTTACTGTGGTCCTCCCATTTTAAAAGGGCTACGCGATGCATTCAAGCATTGCATGGCGAGCATTGAATGGGCTTCCTCTATAAGCAGAACAAACAAGGTGCCGTGCAGTGAAGTGTGAGTCAGGAATTGCTGGTGGCCGAACCTAAGTAATGGTGTGTTAAAGAATAAATAAATAAATAAATAAATAAATAAATAAATAAATAAATAAATAAATAAATAAAATGCTAACTTTGATGTATTCCAGTAACTGTCTCCCCTGTTATTGGTAGGTGATTGAATTGATGGGTTATTGATTCAAATTGAATTAGTCTTGAGTAATTGTTATTACAAGAAGAATATGGTCATTGAAATTTTATTGCTGTGTATTGTTGTTATAAAGCACATGTTAGAATATTTAGATGGTATACCAAATAAGTAGTGACCTGATAAATTAATTGATTTTGGTGCTTGTAATGGTATATGTTTCTTGACCCAAATAGGAAGATTAATAAATAGTTATGCTTTCAATTTGTGTGATTATTGCAAACACACACACAGTCAGATTTATATCAGTCCCAAACCCCTAACTTGCGAACACCTGTTTAAGTCTTCGATAAGCATTGTTGTGGGAGGGGTGGGTGTTTACATAATTTTCTTCCCTTAAAGGTTATCTTAATGTGTTTGATTATTTCTTGATAACGGTCAATGCTTATCAGAAAAGGGCAAAATAACACTTAACTAAAAAAAAAAAAAAAAAAAAAAAAAAAAGTTTCCATTCTCTATTTAGAACAGGGCAATATGAAAGAAGCTTTAGCATTCATTAACATTTTAATTTTGTGTTAGAAAGACAAAAATATCATGGTTATAAAAAAGAAACAAATAGAACACTGGATGTATTTACCTCTTCACATGCTTTTGTCCACTCATATCCAACCAAGAGACACTTGAAACCATAGAAGCAAGCTTTATCATCCTTGACATAGTCTGAAGCAGTTTCAAGAGAAAATATCACTTCATTGCCTATGAGGAAAATACACGAAACTAACATTTTATAATATTTTTCCAGGGAAATGATATATAAAACAAAATATCCATAAAAAAAAACAACTATGGATACAATACACAATAAAATAATATATCATTAAAAGGTTAACCAGTTGTTAAGAGACAAGAAATCTTAAAAGAGTTAAAGACTCTTTTGTTATTATAGAAAGTGATTGTTTCCTATTGGACTTTCTCATCTTTTATATTTTTAAACATCCTCATTACTGTTTAAGAATGGATTGACAAATCATATGCTGTGTCAGAATCAGTTGAATGATGGCAACAATGTTACTGAATTGCGTGTTCTGATTTATGTAATCTATTCTTTGTCTATATTACTTTGTTATTGTCAGCTTTGATTGGATTATCATGTGTTAGATGTTGTAGATAAAAAGTTTTAAACTGGTAAACCTTTTAATGATTTATTATTTTATTATGTTGTAGATTGCTTTACTATTAAAATAATTCAGCACCTCAACAAAAATGAGCACTAAAACAATAGGCTGCCAGTTACGATTCAATACAAATTAACTTAAATTTACCAAATTCTTACATTTGCTTCTTTTTAAATTGTGCCCTGCCCCACGTAGATGGGGGTGCCAGTGAGGGACCCACCAAAATAGAATACCCACGCGTGGTAGAGTCGGGTATTTTAGACTCGCGAGGGGAGGTGATGCTTGATCAAGGAACAGATGCGGTGTACAAATACAACAAACATTTAATTTCACAACTCAAATTGTACAGTATTTAAAGTATAACAAGT
This sequence comes from Rhysida immarginata, assembly GCA_023313115.1. Lineage (NCBI taxonomy): Eukaryota > Metazoa > Arthropoda > Chilopoda > Scolopendromorpha > Scolopendridae > Rhysida > Rhysida immarginata. The sequence continues at coordinate 3,212,610 of JAHWFO010002062.1, forward strand.
AACAGAACTGGGGCCCCAAACAAAATAACTTATAAACAATGCTAATATCATTAACCTATACCTCAAATTTTTGTGGTCACAGCAGTTCAATTCAGTACTACCCAGTATTTTATTTTCAACAACACCCTGCTTCGATGCTATTGTACGTTCGCTAGCACATGAGCCTTAGAGACAGGAGTGATTCAATCACATGCCTCTCCAAAGCATGTACACAAAACAATACGACTGCTGTCTACTGCTATATTAGCCATAGGACACCTGAGCCTATCGCCGTGTAAGAGTGCCATAAGAAGGCGCCACGCCCACCTTTATTTGAACCTCTAACCTCTGGAACCTTCTATAAAGCAGAGCACCTTGGGTTGAGAGAGGGGAGGAGAGCCGTAACCCCTGAGTGCAACACAATAGACACTTCCACATCACGATCCTAACTAATGCACACTTCTTACATGCCTCTCAGGGCCATCCCAAAACACACTAGTTGCCAGCATTGTATTAAGGGGGGGGGGGGGGTTCATTAACAGCCAATTCCGTCAACTGCTTTGTGACTCCGTAAAGTGACTCATATGACCAGCTCAGCAACTCCCAAACACAAGGTCAGGTAGCATCATTGGAAACAATAAGCGTGAAAAATCACTATGAATCACTGACCCCATTCGAGCTAATATACAAACAGATAGCAAATAGCTTTGTTAGAGTAATCTCAAACGTTCTGGCTCAAAATTCTTTCCTGAAACAAGTGATGCTTTTTTTTAAACAAAAAACAACGTGTACATTTCACGACAGAGATTACTCAACTAGTCACTGCTGCACCATAATAAGCGGTCGCCAAAGGGAATATCGGAGAGTCTGCTCACGATTCATAAATCTGTTCCGCTAATATTCTGGCTACGAAGTTTAAACACTCGAAATTCGGGGAAATAATAAAAGGAACAATCTCACCAGACAACACAAAATCACATCGATGTGTTCTTATCTTGGACGGGCGGATCCGTTCGATCCCGATGAACAAAAGAACAACGATAACGCAATATTCATTGTGAAGCGCTCAAAATAAGACATTTTCCCGGTAATATCTGGTCAATACATTTCTTTCGGCAGGACGGAATAATTTGCTATTAATCACATTACTAGCCACATTACTGCTACAGCTCCCGTTTTTCATTTAAAAAAACAACTCTCCCATCGAACATTCGTTTGCCTGTTGGGTTTATCCGGTGGGTTATTTCCCCCGTTGTTGCTACAATTATTATTGTTGAATTTTTTTTTTTATTTTTAAATGCAATGGTCTGCATGGCAATCAATATCGACAATACTGATGGAGCGATCCATTCATGGAGTCAGAGATTTTGTCTTAAGACTCAATTTTAGTTCCAAAAATTGTTGGAATTATAATGTATAGGTATTTGATCATACCGGGTGTCCCAAAAATGACTGATGGGTTCTGAAAATCATTAAAAAATAGACGGAATGCGATGGATATGTATCGTTTGCAGTCTTATGCTTAGGAAATCAGGGAATTTTATCCCACCAAATTTCAAATTTAGTTAACATTCATTTTCACCCACAGGTGGCGCTGAAAACTATGAAAAAATAAAAACTGGTATGAAAATGTTTGCAAGGACTGTTGCAAAAAACTAAACAACGTGGCGCAGTCTCAGGCAAAAATTTGCAGACATCCGTTCAAACATGTCACATGGAATTGTCTCACATGCAGTACAGATTGCCTGCAGCGCCATCTCTTGGTAGAAATGTTAACTAAATTTGAAATTTGGTGGGATAAATTTCTCTGATTTCCTAAGCATAAGGCTGCAAACGATACATATCTATCGCATTCCGCCTTTTTTTTATTGATTTTCAAAATCCATCAGTCATTTTTGGGACACCCAGTACTTTACAAGCAACAGGTTATCACTATGCTTTACAATATTTAAAAGATGTAAAAGATTTTAATTTGGGAAAAAAAAAAAAAGACACTAAGCTATAGGATCAAGGTTTTAAGTGCCAAAACGTTGGTAGAGAAAAGAAATGCATCTTCTGTGGGGTACATAAAAGAAAATAACTGATTTTATCTTAAACCACTGTGGCTTCTGCGAATGAAATGGTGAAGTTATTTACATTATTAAAAATTATATGAGAGTTTGATAAAAGTTGTATAATAAGTTACTTAATAGCTCTTTCATGTATTTAATTGTAAACTATTTGTGATAAAAAAATTAAAACAAACTTATTTTGGGGAACCATCCTATGAGACTAAATTCCTCTTACACATTATATACAGTATATTTTCATTGCTTTTTGGCCCCAATAAATTCAGTGTTAAAGGATTTTCACAGTAAAATATAACATCTAACCTGGTAAGATGACAGAGTTGTGGGGCCAATTCTGACTACCACTAAATTTTCTCAACACTGGCCAATAAGGGGAAAGAGGTAGTTCCTCGTTCTCAGTCTGCTTCGATGACTGAGTGAGTTTCATTATCTCACGGCTTGGAATGTACAGCTGGAGAGCATCCTCGGATTGAGCTGTTCCACACTGAGGATCAAACTCTAGTGACATCCATTTCACATTTTCTGGAAAGGCTACCTAAAGGATAAGGAAATGAGCGTTTAAAGAAGAAGGCATGATGATATCCTAGAGCAGCAATAAATACACAATAATAATTAATAATGCTAAGCGTTAAACTTTATGATTTCAAATTATTATTTGACAATTAATTTCTAAGGAATGATACAAACAGAAAATATACCAACAATTGCTCTAAGAAATTTATTTCACAAAAAAAACAAAATAACATTAAAGTTTACTATCCAAGTTTCAATTGGCAATACTGAAAAGTCAGTCATTTCCGAAATGCTCACTAGAGGCACTGTTATTCAGAACAGCATCATTTATAATTTGGTCTGTTCTTCTTGGGTGCATTTGTTGAATGCAACGAAGTTCACGCAACTGCATTTGTTTGTCTCATCAGACTGACTACTTCCATTTGCAATTGCCAGTGATGTTCACGCAACTAAGAGCTATAACCTTCGAGAGCTTCTGCGGAATTAGTATTAGAGAAGGCAATGGGCATTTTAGCCAATATCATTATTACAAAGGAAAGGATAATTGAAACAAGAACAGAATTTTTGTACTTATAAGGTTTGGGATCATTTCGAAAACATAATTTAATGAAGAGATTGTTTTATCATCTCATTATGTACTACAAGCATTAGAAGGCATACATCACTGTTGGTAATTGCATGAATGGCATTTTGCAGACGACAATGAGATGACAACCATTCATAAATAGCCTGTTCATAAAGCAAGTAATTTCATGGGATCAAAAAAAAAAAGCATTTGTTGAAAAATATAATGATGTTCATCACAGGTGAAGATAATACAGAGTGTTCCAAAATGTTTTAGACAACTTTTGATCATTATGTTAAAAAAAAAATAAAAAAATAAAAAAAAATTCAGATAGAGACAAATGGTTTTCAACAAATTGTTTATCAACTCAAAAAATTTTTTTGATGCAGCATTCAGGTGTGACAGTTTCCAGAAAATGGCGACTAGCGTAGAGAAAGCACAATGTGTGGCATGGTTTATTAAGACTGAATCTGGAACACAAACTCAAAGGAATTTTAGGACACAGTATAGAAAGACCCCACCAACTCGAAACCAAATTGCGAAATGGCATGAACAGTTCATGACCACTGGAAGTGGTCAACCAAGAAAATCAACAGGTCGACCAAGCACTAGCAACAAGGCTGTCTATCGTGTTCAGCAGGCTTTTCAACGTAGCCCTCATTAGTCAATCAGATCAACAGCCAGACAGCTCCAGATTCCTGGAACAACTGTTCACCATGTTTTACACAAACGTCTTGAACTTTATGCCTATAAAGTTCGACTTGTGCAAGCTTTGAAACCAAGTGATAAACCACAACGCCGAGCATATGCTGAAGAAATGTTACGATGAATTGACAATGATGAAGATTTTTTGAAGTCTGTTGTGTTTTCAGATGAGGCAACTTTTCATGTGTCTAGTAAGGTCAATCATCATAATATGTGGATTTAAGGATCACAAAATCCCTACAAAGTTCTTGAAGTTGAGCATGATGGCCCAATATTCAACGTGTGATGCGGGCTTTTACACGATCAAGTTATTGGCCCATTTTTTTTTCATTAACTCCACCAACTACCTCGACATGCTTGAACAATATGCATTTCCAAAAGTTCAGGACGACCAACTAAATGTTTTCTTCCAACAAGAAGGTGCCCCTCCTCATTGGGCATTAACAGTCCGAGATGCATTAATGCTAAATTCCCTCAGCAGTGCATTGGGCATGATGGCCCTTTGTTGTGGCCACCTCGTTCACCTGATCTGACACCTCCGGACTTTTTCCTGTGGGGTTTTCTTAAGGACAAAGTGTATAGCACAAAAGTCAAAAGTGTGGCAGATTTGAAGTCCCGCATTGTTTCTGCAGTTAGTTTGGTAGATGAGGCGATGCTGGCAAGAACATGGGCAGAGGTTGAAAATCGTTTGGATGTTGTCCATGCAATAAATGGTGCCCATATTGAACTTTACTAATATATCAAAAAAAACTATGAGTTGATAAACAAATTGTTGAAAACCATCTGTCTCTTATCTGCAATATTTTTTTTTTATATATATAATGATTAAAAGTTGTCCAAAACATTTTGGAACACCCTGTATTTGATATACTACTGTAAGTTAAATATTTATTATTTCCCTATATGAATAAAAATGATACATGTTCCTCACCCTATAATGTGCAACAGTGACGGGTTTATATGGGTGATCACTCTCAGCTATTGCATAATGACAAGACGTAGTGCACAAAGCAGCATCATGCAATGCCTGCTCACCCGGAAGGCATGGAGGCCGAATTGTGACCAACTGATTGTTGATGGAAGCGATGGGAGGCAGCAGGTTTTGCATCATACTAATAACATGAACAGCACTCTAAAGAAAGAAAGAAAAAAAAGGAGAAAAAAAAGGGGGGGGAGGGAGGGGGGAATTTATACTTCATTATAATAAGCAATTTTAGTAAAGTAAAATTTAGTCAATTCTTAAGATTCTTAATTATTACTATTATTGATTAATTCAAGCATATGACTATGCTTGTCAAATGTTATTTTAATTATTCTCCTCTCCCCAAATCAGATCTGATTCTTTGCATAATTCAGAATTTTCCAAAAAATCTGTAAGTTTCATACCAAAGCAAATATTACTTAAGAAGTGCGAGTCATTAATTTCTGAAAAACATACCGCAGCTAACATTTATCATATACCGCATTATCCAAATAGAAGCTGAGGTTCTTTTCTGAAACATGACTATAAAAAAGCTATCTGTTTAAATTCACGTGCGGGAGAACAACCTTTTTTGATCATCACCATTTTTTTTTTTTTTTTTTTTAGCTTTAATGGCAAACATTTTATAAAGATTTTTAATATGAGGTTAGTGCTACCTCACAATTCGAACATAATCCGTTCCGAGACGGCGATCGAGTTCCAAAGCAATTTTTTCCGTTGAAAATAATGGAAACTGAATTAAACTGAATTATTTCCTAAATACAGTGCACTGTAACTATAGTGCATGTAACAAATTATATTTTTATAATTGTAGAAACAGTTGATGATTTGGGCATATCGAACACAGTAGGAAGTTCACATACTATACACGGATTCCATTTTCATGCTTAGCGATAAGATATTTAAACGGCAATTGTTGCACAAATAGCTTTTCGCTTCGTTTTTCAAGATTACACTTTTTACCAGCATATTTTTTCACTATTTACAGAAAAAAAAACATAAAATACAAATAAGCACAAATTGAAGCATAGGCAGCGCTGTGTGATAGCACGTGGCTGGCCAAGTGCCAGACATTTGGCTTCCAAGGCAGCGTTCAAGTTCCAAGGCAAAATATAATGGAAAATTTCGTTCGGAATTCAAGTTGTTTGAATTTAGGAGCATTTGAATTTCGAGGTACCAATGTATTTGTATACTGTCAATAGAACAAAGTATTTGACTTTGCCATTCATAATATTTTCTGACATTTATAATGTACAGTTGGAAAATTTTCAATAAAAAAAATTTCAAAATATCATCCACTTACTCTTGGATCAGATGTTGCAACTGGACCAATATGGGCCAAAACTAAAGGAAGGAGTGTTGAGATGATATGAGTTGAGCCTACTGCTTCTAAAAGTGCTTTATCTGAAAATTAAATAAGTTATCATAAAACAAAAAACAAGAATCAAAGAAAAATTCTTAATATTTGATCAAACAATAATAATCATTTAGCAAGTAATACTACCATCATTACAAACAAGCATGCAAGCAAGGACACAGACTAGACAAACAAGGAAAATACAGAGTACAATAAACATAAAGGGGGAAGAAATGTCGATAAAGAGAAGTCTTCATTGATTAGTTTTCACATGACAAAAACGCAAAAACTATTCTCTCTGGTTAAAGTGTGTCAGTCCCAGCGATCACCACTCAAGCTAAGATGACTTTGAAGCAAATGTGTTTTTCAGTTGTTGATGAAGCAGCATGAATCAATAAAGCAAAAGTATTCCATGGTCCAAAAGCAAAACTAGCAAAATCATTGAGACTGGCAAATTCAATTTTAAAGTGATTTCAAATGTTGAAAACGCTATTTATGAAACTGCAACTCTAAACAAATTAAAATCACTCATTTTTTCTATGTCCCTTAGTTTTCATTGTTAACTAAAGACTTAATATAAATTTTTTCTCATTGTTTATTTTATGGTATTTATTTGTATTTGCTTGATATCCTAATTCTTTTCCCTTCAATTTTACATCTTTTGGCTGTATGGCTGTGATAAAAATCAGGACTCTACTGTATTTTGATAATTCATATCACTAAAGTTTGTGTCTGAGCCTGGCACTACATGACAAAGTAAAAATGCCTATCCTATCAATTTCCATGACATGAGCTTAAATTGTAGTACCTGTTATTTCTTGAGCTTTCATGAGCAAGTCTGTGCACATTTTCACAATCGATGATGTAATGGCAAGAACTCCTTTTCTTGCCTGTAACTCGGCAAGAGCTCGTGTACTCTGCTGACTGTCCGAATCTTGAGGCGTGCTAAGTAAAAGAAAAAGGCTAAAATAAGAAAATGGATAAAGCTTTATATTAAAATGTCTTTCAACATTATGCTTTGCAAAATATCTCCATATTTCTAGGCATATGTATTTGTAGTTCTCATATACAAGTTTAAAGATAAATTCAACAAAATGATTACAAAAGTCCATGCAAAAATATTGCGATCATTCTCACTTACTGAGCTTATCATGCGTTCTCGTGGCATTCGTGTATAAATAAAAGTAGTAATTTAACCAGAATTTCAACACTAGCATTTGATTCAACATACATTTGTGGAGAAATAATAGTAATCAGATCTTTGTTTTTCAAGATTTAATAATGACAGAACAAATGCATAAACATTGTGCTAAGACAATTCTTGGGCAAAAACATTGCAATATTATTGTTGTTATAATTTCCTAGCCCATTATAAATAACAGAAACAAGCTATGTACATGCTTTATTAACAAATAAAACAACAATTAATATTTTGTAACATTGCCTTTTGCGTCAAATACATCCAGCCTCGTTTACCACTGCTCCAGGTTATCACGGTACCCTTGATAGCGACCCTTATCATACTTTTCACAGTTTGATCCATGTTATATCATGGTTCAGCAAATAGTCGTGATACTAAGCCTAGCAAAAAAATTTATAGACTTACAGTTGAACCTCATTAATACAAATCTCGAGGGACCAGAAATTTTGTTCGTATTATCCTGGATTCGTATTATCCGAAAGTGAAAGGAAACCCGATGATATGACCCACAAGTGATGGCAGCACAGTGACTGAAAGGAAGCAAGGGCCAAACGTGTTTTGTTACATACTTTCAGTGGCGTAGCGACGGGGCACATCAAAATTTTATACCCCAGTCCTAATACCTTGCAGCGGAGGGGGGGGGGGGGGGGGGAAAGGCCGCGACGACAAAATACGGTAACAGAGGATGAAACTCTGAATATACGGTAATACCCCGGGCGCAATTTATCCTCGCTACGCCTTTGTGTACTTTTCACAGTGATTTTTATTATTTACTGATCATTTCAGATATCTATTATGTATAAAATTTTACTGAAATATTAAATTAATAAATAATTAATTATTAAATATATGTATTAAATAATTAAAATTAAATATCATTACGTGTGTTTAAATTTATTTAGTGGTAACATTTGGGTAAGCTTGGGGGGGTCTTTGGACAAAACCCTATTTTCCCATAGGTTCTTTTATTCGTTTATCACGGTTTTGCTTATCAAGGTGTTATTTTGGAACCAAACCTTCGTGATAAACAAGGATAGGTGTATTGCTTAAAAATGTATTGAAGACACTAAACCTAGTTTCTAAGGATGCTTTCTAAACTGAAATTAACTGTCCAGCTAAGTGACATGACTTGATAAGTGAGATAGGTACCTGTAATTTTTGGGACAATTTTTGTACTCACCCCCTTCCCTACTTTGACCCTCTCTCCCGACCCTCCCCCTTCCAAAATATATTATTATAGTTTTTAAATCGTATTTTCATTGCATTTATTATCAGAATATTAAATAATATTTACATTTTATAATAAGTAGTATTGATTTTTTTAAACTTTTATGGTTTTTTTTCTTGCATATTATATCCCGAAAATTACGGTACTTCACAATGTAGCAAAACTCATGTAGAAAAAGTATTCTAATTAGTGTACATTATGTGGACAAAAATTATTGGGCCCCCGAACCAACCATCATGAACACTTGAGCTTACCGATGACAGTCACATGGTCTATGAGAAACAGGAGTATACTCAACTAATTCTATGGTAAGATGGATACCAGGAAATAGCTCTTCATTTTCAGTCATTTAAAACAGACTCGTATACAGAACATAGATGAATAAAAACTAACAAAACTGGCAATCATTAACGGAATAACGGCAAATCGTTTATATTATTATTCTATCTACAGTTTTCTTTTTCTCTGTTATGAACTGTTTTGAAAATAATTTGCAATTGAAATACAAATGTTGTGCTTCCAATGCAAGCATACAGGATTATTGAAAATGCTGGACTCCATTTAATTCATCTCTACTTCTTGAAATAAATATTGTGCATGAATAATCTACATACTGAACATTTATAACTATTTATAAGCTTTAGAACCTCCTCTCTCCATCAGTATGTACATTATTTATATCCAATTTATATTTCAAAAAGTAGAGATGAATTAAATGGAGTCCAGCACTTTGAATATTAATTAATTGGCTGGTTGCTAAAAATTATAATAAAATCCAGAAATAGGACTTTAATACAATGTCCGGATCATCAAGCATTCCGAGTGCAAGATGAAAGAGCTTTTACTGTACATGTATACATTTTAACCAGTAGAAATTTAAACAATTAATTTAACCATTTAACTGCTTCATAGAATATTATGAGCAAAATTTGTTGGTTCTGTCAATGTATTTCATAGAGTGTGTATTTTTCCTTCTAAAATTTCACATGCAAGGAAAATTTGGAATCATGAGACCAATTGCATTTTAAAATCACTTAAAGAAACAATAAATAGCAAGGACACTTACATAAATAAATAAATACGACACCATCAGAAAAGCACTAAAAAGTTATTTAACAAACACAATACTTTAAAATTTTATATAAAAAGTGACTTGACTAATTTAATTACCTGTAAAATAAAATCTGTGGGATTTGGCCACGAGTATGATTGGTACCATTGAAACTCAATGAGCAAGCAGAAAATCGGAATGTTGTGCCATCAGGTGCTTTAACAGATGTCAGACCACCATCACCATTGCTCGTACGACCACCATGATTACGCAATCTTAGAGCATACTTTATGTTTTCCTATATAAAGGAGAAAAAGTAGTTCCATACAAAATATATAGCTTTTTTATTTTTTATTTTTTATTTTTTTACAAATTTGTATACAAGAAAGCAGTGGAACTTGAAAGCTAGTTTAACAACAGGAAATAAATAACAAATGATAGAACAAATGCTGGCTAATAACAGCTGTTTAATCCTACTATAAATAAAGGAGAACATGTGAGTTCGTCATACAAAACAATTTGAATGTATAAGGCATGTTCAAATGAAAAGTGCATCAAAGGGCACTGAGATGGATTAAATGAAAGTATTAATATTTCCCTTTGTTTATATGAAAGAAGAGCATCTTAGATCCACTTTTATAGACACGCAGTCCTAAAAAAATCTGCACCTGCCGCAATACAGAACTCCCACTGGGGCATCAATCGGCTAATACCGTCCGCAAAAGTGTTTTCTGCTGCTCTCTGAACCATGCTCAAACAGCGTCCTTAACCTCCTCATCATTGCGAATCATCGACCTTTCAGTGCCTTCTTTAAAGGACCAAACATGAAAATCACCAAACACATGATGAGAGGTCCAGGCTATAAGGAGGGTGTGGCAGAACTTGCCACCGCATTTTGGTTATTGCTTTCTGCACCAGTCTCGCAACATGTGGCCTAGCATTGTCCTGGAGGAGGATCACCCCATCACTCAGCTTACCAGGACGCTCGCTTTTCACAGCTTGACGCAAGTTCTGCAGTCTTGGTGTATGTGATAGCATTAATACGGGTTTTGGGTTCCTTGAATCTTTCTTGGAAAGACCTGGCCGAGGACTGACATAGACAATCCAGACAGCACAGTTTGTAAACACCAGCGTGCTGGAAAGAATCAGAGTCATCATTTCTTCGGGATGGGTTTAGAATCTTCCTGGCATTGTTGGCAGTGCAGAAGGCGATGCCCAGGTCTTATCCTCGGAAGAGTCTAGATATACGGTACATGTTCTGTTCTGTGTACGTGAATATGGCAAAATTATCAGGTTTGTGGTTATTGTCTCTCACTTGGTTACAAATGTCTGTGATTACGTCTCAGAATATGGATTTAGTAACACGTCTAGGGAATTGGTTAAGCTTCGCTAATTCAAATGTCATGGATATTTCGTGTTTACAAGTCTTGTCATCGATGGGGTACATAAGAGCTTGTCGAAAACCGTATCACTTCTCAGATTCTCCTTTATTTGTTTAATTTGAATGTGCGACCTTTGCAACAATATGAATTGAATTAAAAGTAATTACCGCGTAAACTGCGTGTGGGCCCCGTTAATCTAAGTATAAAGAAAAATTTCTTAAATCTATACTAATTTCAAAAATTTAAGGCCTCTTGGACACTGTCGACCAATTTTCATATCATCTATTATTGACCTTAAAAATTGAAATTTTGAAAATTTTGTGTGTCCTACAAGTTTGCATACAGTCTATTCTTTAAATATCCCCACCAAAAAAAATTCAGGGATGGCTAAAGTTTTTCTTTAAAGTCAGACTATGCAAACTTGTAGGACACACAAAATTTTCAAAATTTCAATTTTTAAGGTCAGAGTTTGGAAACTTTGAAAATGTTATTCAAAAACTTTTAATGGAACAGGTCTTACAAACAGCACAATTACCTTAATAGGAACAGGCCTTTCAAACTTAATTTCTGCAATATCTCCAATACAATCGTCAGGACCAAAGGTGCCTCGAACAATTTCAAGACTCGTCCATCGTTGGGTGTGAGAAGAATCATCCCTACTCACACTCTGCTATTAAAATTTAATAAAAGAAATAAAATGTTATTAATTTTTTTTTTGAATTTAATATTTGGAAGAAAATAAGCCATAAGTGTCCTTTGGAAGAGGACCAAGAAATCTTAAAATGGTGAGACTGTTGATTTCTTAATTGAGTTAAGACTTTGTGAGTTAACATAATAACAATATTGAGGATCTTTTCATGATTTTTGAATGAAGAGAATAATAAACTCTTATTAGTCTATGTATTTTACAAAAATATTGAACACTCAGATAATAAAATAATAAAATAAAAAAAAAAGCACATTTCACTTACATCATCAAGAAGTTCTAGCTCATAATCATAAAATCCATATCCTCCATACACACAGACACCAGCAATGACGATCCCAGATCTATCGACACTAATGCATATTGCATCAGGGGAACCATTGCCGGTGTTCCAAGTACGGCTCTGATTAGTTCTTGTGAAACGTGACGGTGTTACTTGCAGAATTCTACCACTTGCATTCTGGAATTCAGCCTACATAAAGCAATATACCATTTATTTTACAATTGTCATTTTTAAATCTCCTATTCATTTTGTGTAATTTTAACCATTCGCCTCGTTATGTAGACAAGGAAACCATTAAAAATAAATAAAATTAAAAAAAATTTCAAATAATTCACGAGTGTATATTTTGTATTAAAAAATTATAATAGAACAGGAATTCTGAAATCCTTATTAACTGGTTTCTTATGTCATGAATTCCATTACATTGCTCATTTGCAACAAGGACGACAACTCAAAAATCCCAATTTTGGAGATAATTATACAGTATTGTTAGGCAATCATTCTAGTTTTTCTCCAAAAAGGCCATACAGTATCTCTAAGAAATAGAGCAGTAAATGTAAAAGTTATTTTGTAATGCCATCTCATAGAAGTAATGTTCACTTTAAAATTTAAAACTACTCTCCTCTAAAAATCATTTTTTTTTTTTTTTTTTTGATTATGTCATTGTTATTGCAAATGAGCAATGTTTATTTACAAGTTTAGGCAAATTTGAATTTAATAGCATTTCAGGATTTTATATAGGTTTACCCAATCCAAGACTATATACCTAAATTACTTATTATCAAAAGAACAATTTTATAGATGTGAAATCGAATGTGGAATGGTACAGAGCAAACCATTTTTTGTAAACATGGTATATTATGATTTTCTGTAATAATATTGTGCAAGATTTACAGTATATATTCAAATAAAGCAGAGGTATTTTTAATTCAAATTCTCCTGAATGTATTTCCATGGAATTCCAGAACGGTTCACGGATAAGTTAACTCATTTTTTAGGATGAATTTTGAGACTTAAATTTCTCAACTTGTACTTGAATAAGGCGTAAACACACACACATGCACACACACACACACACACACACACACATACATACATATTATAACGTGCCTTTTTGTGGCACAAAAAGCGAGGATCGTTTTTTATTCTTAATTTTTAATTTTCCAACGAACCTGTAGAAACTACTAAGTCAATTGAAAAGCTTTCTAGTCAGCCTCAATTTTTTAAGCCTGGTTTACTTTCGGGACGTGCCAAAACTCTTCCTCGATGCACCACGTTTCAATCGGTTAGTTATCCGACAATCTATGCGTTCCAGCACCTGCTAATTTCTTTTCAGACCAACGGAAATTCCAATTCTGCTTCGTATACTTTTAGGAGGTTAATGCGGCCCCCTCCGGTGTAACACGAATTAAAGGGTTCACTTAACGCCTTCTGGTGCGTTTGTATAAAGATAATGGGTGCTGCCTCTACTTCTCTTAAAAGCAAGTCTAAATGCTAATATATTAAGTCTGGCCAGACGAAACTTTAATAGGAATATTTGTTTAGGAGCAGGTACCTATAATGAGAATATATATATATAAAGGGTGAGACAATAAAATCGCTTTTAATTCAATATATTCATTTTGGAGAGCAGAAATATTGGATTCTTGCTTCCGTTTGGTTAGGAATTAAGGCAGGCCAAGCAGGTTGAAATTGACCATTAATTGATTCTTAGGCATTTTCAATGGTGGTTGAAAAAGGAAGTCATAAAATTAACTTTCGACTCTTAGCCAGAAACTGTTGTTGTAACCTTAAGTACAATGCAAATTCCGACCTAGTAATTTTCTATTTATCTTTGTCCAAACAAAA
>JAHWFO010002062.1:3228065-3252999 GCA_023313115.1 Rhysida immarginata
AGTAATTTTCTATTTATCTTTGTCTAAACAAAATATTTTACTGAATATTATATTTGAATTTTTTGGAAAAAAAAAAAAAAAAAAAAAGGTATTTTTATCAACTAAGATTTTGCTTTTAACAATTATTCGGAATTTAATATTTTTAATTGACTCATTCTTAGTCAACAATAATTTTTGTCAATTCTTCTTCTCTCGAGATTACGAGTTATTTAAACCTATCTTTTGAGGTTTATTTTTCTACCTCGTTGCATTCAATATGGCGCGCTGAATCGAGCAACATTAGCTAGTGCTTTAGGGTGTTTTGTTGTTTGGCAATTGATAATATTTTTTTTTGCAACAGAATCGTGGGACAGGCGAGTCAGAGATAGTCGACCACTACAGGCTTGTGAAGTCGGAGAGGGACCTCTACAATATGTGATAGCCTATCGTCTACCGCTGTCCATTGGACTTAATCAGCTATGCAGTCATGTTTTCTCTTAGTTTTCTCAGAGGTCTATTGCGACCTCGTGGATCTGTTTATTCCCGCTGGATTTTCCTAATGCTATCGTTCATCGATGATGTGGAGTGAAGAGCCGTTTCTTAATAGCATTTCCTTTGCGTTTCGAATCCTAACTAGACAAGATGGCAGTCGCAGATATCCATTCCTCATCCAAGGACTCCGTTTGATGTTTTCTTCAGAATGTTGTCTACTGTTCGAGTAGTTCGCTGTTGGGCGCATTCTTGCCAGAACCTGGACTTGAGCAAGATTATTTCTTTATTTTTCTATTGAACTCGGATTTTTCTTTTGGATAAATGTACCCTGTCGTGGATACTTTTGTAGAAATTTGAAAAATTTTTGGAATCTGACTCTCGTTTTTTAACCTTTCCATTTGCCACCAGTTCGTCGTTTTATTTTTACCTGATGGATCCATGCCACTCCGTGGGAATCGGGCTTCCTCGACTTTTCTACGTACTTTTCTGTTGTAATTATCATTTTTTTTTAGTGTTTATTTCTTTAGTTTTGTGATACTACCTAATTTTTTTTTCTTTTCTTTAATTAATTTTTTTTTTTTCTTCGTCTGGATCCCTTTTGCCTATTGAACCTACTACACTCTTGTATTTGGAGTCTCTCATCTGCTTACAAATCCTTCAGCTGTCGTCTTGGACTTGTGGTTACCCAAATCACCTGGGACTTGGTCGCCTCGTGTCTCGTCCACCAGTTTCAATGCCAGTCCGGCTCTAGTGATCTCTATTCTACATAAATATATGTCATTTAAGTCTTTTTAATTTTTCTCTATTTCTTCAATTTTTTTTTACAGTTCCAAGCAATTGTTAGATTTGGGTTTTTTTTTGGAGCAGTTCCTCGACTGCGTCACAGTGAACGTTTTTTGGATATTACCTCAATTACGTAGGACTCGCACCAGACGTTTTACTCCCTGTGTTGGTTTTGTTGGTGGCGTAATCGCCTTTACTTTTATTATTGTAAAAAAAAAACAAAAAAAAAAACCAGATATATTTTAATTAACCAATTTTGTAATTTTCTTTTTTTTTATTAATTGTATCTGATAATAAAAAGCAACAAATTTGTTTGGAATTGAAAGACTATTCGTTTAACCCTCACGACTGAATCATCTTTGCTAAATAAATAAAAGGGAAAGTGCTAAATAATTAAAACAAGTGTTCCTTTTTGGGGCCAAACCTTTGCTAAAATTTTTGTTGAATTAGAATCTTAGCGGGGCCTTTTAATAATAGATATAACCAGGGGAGGTGTTGTTTGTTAACTTAACGGTAAGAGTAGTGGTCAACCTTGGGGATTCGGGGATACTGATCCTGTTTTCTTAGTGTAGCTGTGAGTGTCCCTTTTGAGATAATCTTTATCCTCTCCCCTATAATAGTGTCAACTTGAGATAATCTTATATCCTGATTTTTAAATAGTGTTTTGAAAGCGTGTCTCAAAAGGGACACGCAACAATATATACATACATATATACACATAAGCACAAACACAAAGAGAGGGAGAAATTTGTTTAACTCACATCAGCTCCTGTCGTTTGTGAAGCAAGTTCTGCAATGATTGATGCAAGCAAATTAGAAGCATTGGCCACCAATCGAGAGGAATATGTGATTCTCTCTTTAGTGAGCATTTGCTGGACAGGTTTGGTAATGATCACAAGTAATTGATCCAGTACATCATGAAAAGAGCTAGGTGGATTTGTTATCCCATCAACCTATAGAAATACACAAATTATATTTTGTATATAAAAATAACATACAATTGAAGCCAAAAAGATGAAACACTGTGGAATAAAAAGAGGTTTTTGGTTGTTCCATTCCACAGTGTTTCCTTAATTTTTTATACAATTGAAGGACAAATAGAATATAAGTATTCTAGCAAATTTAGTATAAGTTTGACAAGTATTGATACATAAAGAAGATAATAATAAACTGAAGGTATACTCCAAACAAGTCATAAATACAAAGGAAAGAAGGGAAGAAAAAATTCCAGGTCATGGGTTTTTTCCTTCCCTTTTCTTCTTTGTATTTACGATTTGTTTGGAGTATATTTTCAGCTTATTATTATCTTCTCTTTGAGTTGAATTTTCATCAATTTATTTTTTAAGGGTAAGGAGGATTCCCGCTCTTCGAGTCGGGGGCCTGCTCTGTCGATCGAGCTAATTCGTGACTTCAAGGAAGTACATTTGAACATATTGTAACAGTTTGGTGGTCCATTGTCTGCGATAGCTCAATTGGTGAGAGCAGTGGCAACGATAGGCATGGTCCCAGGTTCGAGTTCAGGTCACGGAATTTTTCCTTCCCTTTTCTCCTTTGTATTTAACTACTGATAACTTAAAAAAAAGATAATTTGTAGATACAAGGAGGAAACGGTCTTTATATAGGTTCAGCAGTCTTTATATGTCTATTGTTGCTTCTTAAATTTAAAGTAACCAACCCCTTAGTAAGTAACTTTCCAAATTTTAACCATCTACATCAGAAAATATTAACGGGACATATAGAGGCACATATATTAAATTTCTTTTTGCACTATGTTGTATTGTAAAGGCTCTATAAATATTGTTAAGAAAGTCAATACAAAGAACGATTCATTAATTGATATTAAAGGGACAGACTGACATAGTAAAACCAGTAAGAGCTCCATTCTTTTGCTACTTAACAAACAAATTTGAGTTATAACTTTATCTTTCTTTTTCAGATTATTTTTCATTTTATGTTTGATTTTGGAGTTGAAATTTATTTTTTTAATTTCTTAAAATTATTACAGTAGTGCCATTTCTTCCCTTGTTTTCCATTTGTTTTTTCCCCTGTGCCAGTTTTACCAAACTGGAAAACAAACCAGTTCACATGAAAACTGCAACTATCACTGTTTGTAGATTATAAACTATACTGAAACTTTCCTCATCCACTTCATCTTTCTCATTCACTTCATCAGTCTGTGAGTGACCTCAGAATCATAAATAAAATAGACTAGTTATTTCCATAGAGGTAAGTTTAAAAACCATGTTCGAAAAATATTTGATACTGCCACCCAATACTCTTAGAAATATTCGATACTGCAAGCTTCTCAATACTCTAAGTATCGATACTTTAAAGTACTTGATACTATTGGTATTGGTATATCACTATTGTCCTTCCACAAGTCAGATATGAAATAGCTAGAAGTAAATACTGTACCAACATAAGAAAACATAAAAGATGGACATAAAAAGAGTATTTTTGTTGCACTCTTAGTGATTCTCTTTGAATCAGCAACTGGATGAACATATTGAATTGATCTCATTGTTTCAATATTTGTTGGCATCAGGTAACTCACAGAGACAGGAAAATATCACAAGGTGTTTACGAGAAGAATCTTTAGTATAATCTAAAGTTAGCTGTACCTTCATAGTTCATTAGAATAAATCAGTATTCTCTTAATATTTTAAAATTTCTTTATAGTACAGGGTGATTACAAAAGAACTTCACACTTTTAAAAATTTATTACATCAAAGCTATTCAGAATATAGACACATCACATACGGATTCTTAAAGAAAAACTCTTGAAGCTTATTGTGACAGTTAAAGATGTTCAATATGCCCCCCTGTAGTCAAATTCGTCCCAAACCCGCATTAACATGTCTCCATCAATTCCACGTATTGCCACCGTAATGCGTTCTTTCAGCTCGTCTAGGTCATGGGGAAGGGGTAGGGTGAAGACCTTGTCCTTTACACACCCCCATAAAAAGAAATCACAGCGGTGGATTGGTCGAGCAAACAATAACCTGGAAAGTGGCCACCGCGGAGCCCCGACCTCACACCTTCTGATTTCTTTTTATGAGGGTGTGTAAAGGATAAGGTCTTCACCCTACCCCTTCCCCGTGACCTAGATGAGCTGAAAGAACGCATTACGGTAGCGATACGTGGGATTGATGGAGACATGTTAATGTGGGTTTGGGACGAATTCGATTACCGCATTGATGTGTGCCGTGTCACGACAGGGGGCATATTGAACATCTTTAACTGTGCCACAATAAACTTCAAGAGTTTTCTTTAAGAATTCATAGGTGGTGTGTGAATAGCTTTGATGTAATAAATTTTTAAAAGTGTGAAGTTCTTTTGTAATCACCCTGTATATTTAGGGACTAGATTTTTAATCTTATTAAAAATAAGCTAAGAAAGATGTGTAATGAAACACTAACCTGGCATCTGTAATTCATGTGCTCCACAAGCAACGGATAACGCTGTAATTCTCCAGAATATTGGGCATTATTACTGATCGTGTCAGAAGGACTGGAAATTGGTTGCGACTGCTTTTTAATGATGTGGTCATTATCAAATTCATGTGTAATAGGAAATATCGACGTCAATTTAACTGTCGGTGAAGCAAGTGCAGCTAGAACAGCTGCCAGCAAACGATCACAGCCTTCTATTTCATTAGTCACCTAAAAATTCATAAAAAAGGAAAGTCTTTAATCAAATAATGATGATTTTTTTATTATTATTACCATATATACTCATTTTATTTCTGAGAAATTTATGACCATAAAATGGCCCTAAAAATCAAACTAAGCATTTAGTTGGGTCAATAAAAATTTCACATCCAAAAAACTCAACTACAATTCATAGTAAACAACTTTTCTTGAATGAAACATGTGATAAAAGTATATAACTTCCTTAATTTAATGTAAAAATAATAAAAAAAAAATTAATAATAAAATAATAAAGATCGTGAAAGTCACTTTTTGTCCACAATTTTGGGTTAGACGGTGTTCTAAAAGACAACCAAGTTGTCAAGGTGGAAAGCCCAATGGGAGGTGGGCACCCGGCTCACAGATAGAGAATTTCTTCCATCCAACCATCAGAAAGTTTGATAAACTCGCATAATAAATAATAAATATAAACTGGAAACGAACCTCCAAACAACAGTTAATGATATTTGAAAGAAATGGAAGGAAGAATGTGTTAATTTTGGCCCTCAGCAACAAAACTGGTTAATCAATTTTCCCGATTTTTGGGCCGAAAAATGGGGAAAGGGGGGGGGGGCAATAAATCGAGTATACATAGTATCATAAAATGTATAAATGAGTAAAAAAGATGATATTTGTAATAACCAAAAACAGATTAGAAATATGTTGCAAGACATTAACAGTACAGTACAGAATAAACCCCCTCCCCTCATGGAATATGTACAGAGTGATTATTTTAAGTGTAAAGAAGGGCTCTTTCACCACAACAAACAATCTACACTTCTTTTAGCCCTTCTTTACACTTAATTACGATTATCCACATACCTCTTTAGTTTTAGTTTCATTTGTGGACATTTGCCCAAGTTGTATTTTTTTGTATTATTTTTAATTGTTACTAGATTTATCATCAGAGTGATTATAATTAAACATCATACTTAACCATCGCTATGTAGAAAGCGAGTTATCATACACAGAAACCATAACGTGAATATTGCCAAGGACACAGGGAAGAGAAATAACAAATAAGCAATTCCACTGAAACACTTTTAATGCTATGCGATTTCATTCAATATGCCTGAATTTTGAGATGAACCGTCCATTAGACTTCAAAGCATGCTCATGGGTGTCAGAACAATCTGAAAGTATATGATAGCATACTGCATGGATGCACGAAGAAGGGTATACGACTACTAAAGTGTATGCCTTATACCTGTCGATATTCATTATATCCATATGGTCTATATTGCTGGAACTGAAAAACAATGAAACACGGATTTGGGATAAGCAATATCATATAAAGTTTTTATTTGGCCATATTTATTTGCTCTTACGCCTGTGACAATGGTAGCTCACAGAAATGCTTCGACCAAATAAAAAGTTTGTAGAGTACACCCCAATCTTGATTAATGCTTTTTTGATTGGTTTTTTTTATCAACACTAAATCATTTTTTATGACTTCGTTTCAAATAATGCTTACCTTATTTTTGATTAACACTCGTTAAAATTCAATCAAAACAAGGGCTACACTAGTGTAATCAAATTTTGCCCATTTTTTAGTTGATTACCAGATGTTCTGGGATTGGAAAATGCAATCTAAAGTGCCAACAAGACAATTGTACAGATAGGATGACAACTTGCTTTGAAAACCTGGAGGAAGAAGATGCGAAAAACCTTCTTCCCTTCCATGCAGAAGACCTTTCAACTGAAGATTTGTTGGAACTTGATAAAGAGATAAAATTAAGGAACAAGTGGACACTCTTGAAAGCATCAATAAAAGTTTTGACCACAAAGGAGATAGGTGAGGTGTCCAAATTGGTTGACAATGCAATGGCCATCTTACAAAAAAATAATTACTCCAATGAAGAACGCAGTACCTAAGCAATTCGAAATATGGATAATTCAACATCATGCTATATAAAACATGTATAAGGAAATTTAGGGGGAAAAAAAAAAGCAGCTAACCGTCAATTCAATTCGTTGCAGCATAAATTCTTCAATGTGCAGCAGCAACAAATGTAATTTCATGTTTATTACATTTTTATATAAAAAGTAATAATAAAAATACTAAAAATTAATATTTTTATATTGTTTATTTTACGTTCTTTTGACATATTTACTAACATTTAGAACATTAGGAACCTAACCTCTCTATTTAGCACCGTTTTTAGGGAAAATCAGTATTTGAATAATGCTGTTTTGAATAACATTCATGTTTTCAGGTCCCTATCCCGAGCATTAATCAAGAATGTTGTGTATTATGGTAGGAATAGTATAGGTCCTGAATAATGATAATCATACAAACGTTCTTTAATGCAAACGATGGTAGAACTAGTCGCGAATATCTCAAAATATCCCAATTAGGGGCCATCCATAAATTATGTCACACGTTAAGGGGGAGGGAGGGGGTCAACAAAGTGTGACATTGTATGACAATGGGAGGGGGTCAACAACGTGTGACATTGTATGACAAGCGGAGGGGACGAGTCATAAGCTTCGTGACGTCACATGTATAAATCAAAAGTATTAAAACTTTAAAATATTACCAACTCGATCAATATAATAATACGAGAGTGATTCAAAGTAATTTACACTCTGAAACAGTAAAAACAGATGTAAGATCTCATACACACCAAAAGGGAGAATTGCCAGAAACTGTGGACCAACAACGACCAAATAAAACCGGAGAAACCACGATTCCACAACGAGACTTTTTTTTGCACAGATGCGCATTTCGACGGCCACGACGTCTTCCTCAGCGCGATACAAGATGATCAAAAGCCTGTTCTGATGTAGTAACAGGTTAACACAGGGTTTATATAGCAAGGGATTATACCAATTAAGTAAAACAGTTATATAATGACTACTCAGGAGACAAAAGTTTTGAGAGAATAAAAAAATAATAATGGTCGTTTATAGTAGCTACAAGTCGTTAATAGAGTCACAATTACGTTTATAATGCTCAAGTTTCGTTTATAGTGCTTAGAGTTTTGAGAGAATCTAAGTGTTGTTTATTGTAGCCGTTGCTTGAGATTCTTCCTTGTTAAATGTTTTATGAGGTATAGCCAATCTGAAACGTTTAGAGGACCATTATCTGCGTTTAGTAACTTCTTTCTTTCTTCACTGGCTATTTCGAGGGATTCCAGAAAGATCAGTATTCTTGGGTTAGTTGTACTGTGTAAGTTTTGGAAGTCCTTCTTGTCGTAAGTGTTTCTGATCCAGTATGTGGTCAGCGAATCTGGAAATAGCGTATCTCCCATTTCTGATGCTAGCCAAATGTTCTCCAACTCGGGTTTTGATGTCTCTTTGTGTGTGCCCGTATTAGACTTGTGATAAAATCTTGTGATAAAATCTATTACGGGCAAACGCAAAGAGACATCAAAAACTGAGTTGTAGAACATTTGGCTAGCGTCAGAAATAGGAGATTTGCTATTTCCAGATTCGTTGACCACATACTGGATCAGAAACACACTTTCGACAAGAAGGGCTTCCAAATCTTACATATCACAAGTAACCCAAGAATACTGAACTTTCTACATATTCACCCAACAATTGTAAACACTTGTCTGAACGTGAAATTAACTTTTCCATGCCACTGCGGTAAAAATCCGCTCCAGCGTTTCTCAACCATGTCAGCACACTCCCATCAGAAACACTAAGCGTTCTGGTGATTTCTTTAATTCTGATTCATCGATTGTCCAGAATCATTAACGCGAGCAAAGTGCTCGAGAGTGTTGGACGTGGATGGTCTTCCTGTGCGGTATTCGTCCGTCAAATCTGAGCGCCCATTTTCGAACTGCTGGCACCACTTCACAATTGCAGGATGAGAAATCACATTATCCCTTACACACTGCAAATTTCCTTATGGATTTCAGTGCAATTTAAACCTTTCGCCCACAAAAAACAGATTGCTCCGCGAATCTCCAACTTGGAGTGTACAACCAGTTATTGCGCCATGACAATAATCTCCTGTCTACGCAGTAAACACATGAACACGTTGTAATTATAGACATACAGGGAACATCCTTAAAAACAGCGAATCATGTCAGCACTCTTCGACCACAGATGATGCTGAGTGTAACTTTCTTTTTGATTCACTCTAGTATTATAAGGTTTAAATTTGTTTGTATCATCTTTTAGCATATGGCGGCCGCGCAAGTTCACGCTCACTTTACTTTTAGGTCAGCGCATCGGCCGCCTTTGGGACATGCCAGGAAAGAATTAGTTTGATAAACGATGACGATGCTATGTTTGGATGAAGATGTTGTTGACACATCGAATGTTCCTAACATTATCCAATCGAGAACGAAGAAACTGATATGCTAGTCATAAATAATATAAAGGAATGGGTCCAAAGTCCATGGACACAAGATGATTAAATTTTGATCGTTCATTTGATTGGTTATGCGTTGTAAATTTTCTAAAATGTTTGATTTATTGTTGATTTTATGAAAAAAGATTTTAAATAGAAATATATAAATAATTTATGAAGTGCTGTTTTAATTTAATAATTTCTAAATTTAAAATAGCAAATTCTGTGACGATCTGTGACAAGGACGGGGGAGGGGTCCAAAAATCATGAAATTCGTGTGACGTAATTTATGGATGACCCCTTAGGTTATAATTTAAAACATTATGAAATAGAGAGTCTGCTGTACTGTCCTTCTGGATGAAGTTGACGGGGCCCTTCCAGTCCATAGTGGGAAAGAAAGAGACAGAATCCCAACCGGTTTCACTTTTTATCCCTGGCATTGTCAAGGACACAAAAGATGCAAGTATATACAAGACACGATAGTATAAACAGTCACTGATTGGTTAGATACAAAGTAAAGGTAATTTAGTAAATCTACAGGCTATGGTGGTAAAATAGTTGCGATTGGTTGGAACACAATAGCATTCCTCATTGAAAAAGTTGGTAAAAATGCAATGGAAATTAAATAGGAAAAGACCAAAATGCAAGTAAAATAAGAACACAAGGTAAAATTACAGGAATATAAATAAAATTATATAAAAAGCAATGGAAAGAATGAGAAAATAATAATACCTAACAGAATGCGCTAAACCATAAGGGAAATAACGGTTAAATCAACTCTGCGATGAATGTACATCGAATGCAACAAAAATCAAGTTGCAGGTCTCACAGCACTCACTCTCTCTCTCGACAATGGCTGGTATGTCACACCGCCTATGCTTTAAAAAGACATCTCCTGATTAATATATATAAATGTTTTTAAAACCCTAAGTCAAACAAAAGTTTTTCTATTTAAACCCTAAATAACCTTTAATTTCTTCCCTGGGACTAAAACCTTGAAAGCAACTTAAAAAAAAAAAAATCTAAAAGTTCTGATCTCAAAATAGCTACTGTATTGTTACAGAGCTCAATGAGATTGAGGTCAGGGCTCTGTGCAGGCCAATCCAAGCATTGTTCTTGTTATACTAATGCATGGTAGCAGCAGAAACATCATACATGGCACAGTCATATTAACAGGGATCCATTTCATAATAGCGCCAGTGTTGGAAGCACTTCATTGTCCAGAATATTATAGTACGATTGTGAGTTCATGTTACCATAAACAACCATCAGTAGTTCAACATCGTAGAATGTGAAACAGTCCCACATCAAAATGCTACCATACCAAATTTCCTGGTAGATGCTAAGCATTCTGGCAGAAAGCGTCCTCTGAATATCTCCCACAACTCTACACATCTATCAGATCAAAATAGTGTGAACCTTGCATCGTCACTCCACAGAAGTGATTTCAGCTACCAAGTGGAACAGGAGCACAAAGTCAAATGTGAATGACAATGACAGGGCTTGAGAATGAAACAAAAAACCTTTATAAACAGCGGATACTTACTGCATAATACAAGAGAAGAGAGTGCAACTCCACTTGTCCACAACAGAAATTTAATAAGCAATTTACTACCATAATTTTTCTTTTATAGGCCTCGGTTCTAAGCAAAAAAAAAATTCAAAATTTTAAGAGTGAAGCCAATGAAAAAACTTCAAATTAGCAAAACTAGGTATGGTACTCGTGACTTTTAGTATTGACTCAATTGCATAACTATTGGAGCACTTAGATGGTAACAAATTATAAATTTTTCCCTCCAATCACACGAAATTACACGCTAATTAGGCTCTTAATTAATTACCAAAAAACATTAATCACATCTTTGAATGTTCTTGAAATCGGGATTTATTAAAATCGTTACTAAGGACTTAGAGAACTGCACTTCTTTCCTTCCAATTGTTTTTCTTGCTCGCCTGAATTTTCACTGGAAGGAGCTTACCTGCAAGGCATGTGCTAAATGAGATCATTAGGTAATGCCCATCAAATTACTTATAACTTTATTCTTTTAACGTTTCAAGGAATCAACTTTAACTTTTATATAAGAAAATTTATTTACACTAATCTTTCTATATTATTATTTACAGGTAAAAAAGGATTTTGATTAATAAAAATGGGCTACAACGAGAATCAGAGTCACGAGAGGCCTTTTGTAGTGTCAACCACCTCGAGGAGCAGTAATAAATGACTTGAACTTAGTTTTACTTCTGCATTATTTTTCACTTCAAAGAGTAGTACAGATTTGTTCTGCATATATTATTATTATTATTACTATTACTATTATTATTATTATTATTATTATTATTATTATTATTTAATATGCGTTCCAATGGAGCAAAATCATGAAGCTTTGCAGCTAATATAAAACTTAATAAATGGTCACAACCTGGACATGATTATATAGCCCATTCAGGCTTAGCTTATAGGGATAGGTAAGCAAAAGCACACAGTGAAGTCAGATTTTTGGCTGATTGAGCCTTACAACTTCCCTGTTCCAAGGTGTACATAAAAGTAAGGTTTATAAAACAAAATGAGAAAACCGACATAAAACTACCGTATGTCAATTAATCGCAAAAACGACTTAAAACGTCTCCAACATCTACTAGTAGCTTCAAAAAGTTACCGGATATAATTTTTATTTCTGTACACAGAAAAAATACAAACATTTAAACAACATTTCCTTCAAAATACTGTCCATGGGCAGTCACACACTTCTGCCAACATCTGTATAATGCTTGAAAACACTCTGCGAAGCCAGTTTGTGGAACGATGCGAAGTGCAGATACTGCAGCAGCTTTTATCTCTACACTTTGGAGTCTGTCTTCTCGCACGATATTGCTCACAAGATTAATTGTGGATGGATCTATTGAAGTTGATGGACACCCACTCCGATGGTCATCTTTGATATTCGAATGTTGTCCCATAACTGACATTTTACGTAGCAAAATCAGAAGCCGATGCTTACTCTATACCACCAGTTAACAGGCTGCCCGTGCACCGCAGCATTCAGTTTAAATCACGTCAAAACACGTTCGAGCGTGATCTGCGAATAGTAACAATGTGGGGAAGCCTTGCTCCCTCACAGACAACACCTAATTTCACACCATATCACGATTCCGGGAATTTTTTGAAGCTACTAGTATTACGACAAAAACAATATAAAAACTGTTCAATTTTTAAAAATACAGAGAAAGGAAAACACGAGAACTCTTGTGGTAAATGAAAAAACACGAGAGCAGAAAAGAAAACCTCAACTTGCCTGGCCTGCATTCAACAAATTTAAAAAAAAAAAAAAAAAAAAAAAAAAAAATAAATTTTTTTACCTATTTTTTTTTTTTTTCTTTGAATCCCAAGAGATGTGTAAATAATAATAATAAAAATTCTTTCGATAATTATTATTCTTTCAAGATAATTTCTTCAATAATAAACACTTTTCGTTATGTGGAATAATGTTTTCCTTGTTATTTTTCTTTTAGAAAATAAATATTTTTTAAAAAAGGATAATTCCAAAGGTCATTCAAGATTAACAGATTTTTGTGCATATAAAATTGAGAAATAACTCTAGCACATTGCACTTCTCAGGGAGTGTTAAGTAATCAGTTTTGAATATCCCAAGGAAAAACTAGTCATTAAGAAAATTATGGTATTTTTTCAGTAGCAGTTTTGATTCTATTAATATTATTTCAGGTAACTGCTACTTTTGTTAATTTTGTCCTGTCCATCTTCCTTAACATGAAAGTAATGAAAAATAACATGACCATAAACAGTCGTCCTTCCTCAAGTCAACATTCCACAAATCGAGAAATTCCACAAGTCAGCAATTTTTTCCTGAAGCCAAAATGACAGACAATGACTTCCAGGTAGGGATTTTTGCCCACAACAATATCAAAAATAAACTATGTTATAGTCCCCTATTGCATACATCACGTTTTAGGGGGCTATTTATTTATTTATTTATTTATTTATTTATTTATTTATAAATGGTATTTACAGAAATACCATTACAAAAGAAAGCATTGAATAGAAACATGAATTACCAATGATACAAAATGATAATAAAGAAAATTGCAAAGACAATGCCAGAAATAAATAGGGCAATGAAATGGATAAAAAATATTCAATAATATAATCTTTTGGAAGAATGAAGAGATTAATCCGTTTGAGTTGATGTCTGCTGTCATGAAAAATGTCAGAATTAGCCAAATAGGAATTAGAACTCCTGAAGAGGCATCAATTCATCAATTCTATCTGTAATTTGCGACTTATAGATATAATTATTGGTGGATACGAAATTCTCTATCTGCTTCGAAAGAGCATAGGATTCCTAGCAATGTAGTTAGAGACATGGATAGGAATCAACTCAAGTAAATTAAGACAGTCAACAGTGGAATTCGTATGTCAAAAAGAATAATAAATAATAAAAATTAAATGCAGAATAGTAAAACTTTGAGAAAAAGTACATTTCGGATAGGGGCGATCCTTTGTCAAAGCAAGGAAGATAATAAAGGAATCATCCTGAAAGTGATAATAGGAGTATTAGAAGAAGACTTATATACAGACAACGTAGGAGTGAGAAAGAAAATATTGGCTAGGGGCAACAGAAGGGAACCGATGGGAAGTCTAGAAATGAAACAGATGTGCTGGGATAAAACAAGAAAGAGGACCAATGGGAGATGATAAAAGGGCTTTGAGAAAAATGCAATAAGGTGTGTCCAAAATTTATAAACACACGTCTGCAATCAGGGTTTTGAAATATTTATTTTGAACAAAATAGTTTTACGAACAGAAATTACATTTTGAATAAACAAAACATCCCACATTTGCGGCAAGTAGTTTTCAAATTAATGGAAAAAATAGGAATAATGCAGAATTTTGCTGTCAAGAAATTATAAATGCATCCATCTAAACTTAGCCTACCATATTGAATTATTGCTGCTAATACTTAATGAAGCCACCCTTTGCCCCAATCAACTTAAATACTTGATCAGGCATGCCTTCAACCAATTTTTTTTTACACTATTTTTTGGAGATGCCAAATTGAGAAAGAAAAAAAAGGGAATTAATATACTGTATATACTACATAATATACTGTAATATATAACAGCATATTCAATATTACAGTGAAATCTCACTTTTACGAACCTCAGTTTAGTGAATTTTTTTTTTTTTATCGGTCCTGGCTACAGTCTTCTATTTTTATACAAAATTTATTTCACTTTAATGAATTTCACTTTAATGAATGTAATTAGTTAGATACGCTAACATTGCCAGTACCTCACTTTAACGAATCTAAGAAGAACTCGGGATAAAAGAACATGATGCTTAATTAGCCACTTTTTATTTTCCCAAATACATGTAACGGTCTTGTTTTTTGTAAATTCCGCTTATAAGAGCACTTCATTGTAAAAGGGCTCTTGAGCTCTCAATAGTAAGGAAGCTAAATTTCCATCTGCATGCAGCAGATGAACACGTGCGGAAAGAAAGCAATTCTGACACAAGTAAAGGCAATGCATGATTTCTACTTGATTGTATCCTAGGCTACAGTATTCACTATATTACATTACATTACCAAGTCAGTAAATAGTAGAAATGAAAAACATCAACATTTAACGTTTGAAAAGATACTGGTAATTTTACAAGCTAAGCCTAAACATTATTATGTAATGACATCATGCAACAATAAAGTTCATTTGTAAACGTAATCTTGTATTTAAGGGGAGATATGCAAAAAATTTGACGCAGATATATAAACTGCTGATGATGAAACTGTGGATACCAAGGGATTACTGTATTGCATACTGTATTGCATACAGTAATTGACACTGGCTATTAAATCAATTTTCACTTACTTACTTACTTTTCAAACCCGCTTATCCGTTAGGGTCGCGGGGGACAGCAGCCCTATGGAGCATTTCCAGCGATCGCGATCTTCCGCCATCAGGTACATGTCTTCCCTGGTAATACCCAAGCAACTCGAACCCAGATTCTCAATGTAATCTAGCCACCTGGTTCTAGGCCGACCTCTTGGTCTCTTACCCACCGGCTTGGAAAATAACAACTGCCTAGGAAGACCAGTTTGCGGCATCCGTATCACGTGGCCATACCAGCGCAACTGAGATCTTTCAATGCGGAGAAGTAGTGGCTCAACACCTAAAGATTCCCTTATTGTGCTGCTGTGCTCTATCTAGTAGGGTAATACCTGCCACACCTCTCAGAAATCTCATTTCGGCCGCTTGTACCCGCGATCGCACTCTTTCGGTCATTACCCAAGCCTCATGACCATAGGTGAGAATGGGGACAAAGATAGATTTGAAGATGGAGAGCTTGGCTTTGTTTACCCAGCTCGCGTTTCGTTACCACGGATCGCATCTGACACAGCTTGCTGCACCGATCCGAGCATCCAATTTTTTCTCCTGCCGTCAATTTTCACTTAACTTTCTTAAATGAAGAAGTCTATCTTTGTCATTAAGACACAATACTTTTGCATTACAAGACCTTTGCCACATGTCCACATTATTGAATGAAGAATGAATCTTTGCCCAAATTACCCATTACTCAATGAATCTTTTTTTTTTTTCTGAATCGTTATACAAGATTTAAATTTTGGTGTTCGCCCCCCCCCCCGTCGCGTCCACTGAAAAAATTGATATTGACCAGATTATAATACTATATAACTATTTTTTAAGTACATATTTGAAGAAAAATACTGCATTCGAATTTCTCTTACCTTAGAATTCGATGCAGAACACATATTGTCCATCGAAGTCAAAAGATTACAAAGACAGCTCCATTTCAAATAGCTACTTGGGTAAAAAGCATGGAAGCAAGCAATGAAGGTGTAGTGGCACTCGTCCAATATTGTTGTAAACATTCGACTGTATAATGTGCTTTCGGTCTTACAATTTCCACGAGCAGACTTGGAAAAAGTAGCTATTCGCACCAAGTTTAGGTGACTCACATTATCCGATAAAATGCGTCTCAGCAAAGCTCGAACTTCAGCTACACACTCTGCTAGCTTTAACGACTCTATAGGAGCTTTACGTGGAACTAGCATCAAGAGAAAACAATGAAATGAAAAATTATAAAATAAACTTAAAAAAAATTCAAACTGAATAGATTTTAATTATATTTTCTAAAAAGGTTTGTAAAGATATTGTTTGAGAGATTCTATTTTTTTTCTTCCTTTCATTTTAAAAATTAACATTAACTTGAGAACTTAAATATCTAAAGAGATGGTTATTAAAAAGAATGGAGCAGACTTCAATTATTTATTTCAAACATTGCACAAGACAGAAACCCATATCACATCACTCAATAAAAGAAGGTTCAAAGTTTTGGAATCTCACCTAGAAGTCTTCAGCAATTGTATGCAGAGGTTCTATTTATTGTTTACAAGGAGAAGTCGATTTGCGAACTGTGAATCCATTGTTCAAATGCAATTTGAATTCCACTGTCAGTTCAACAAACAGATAGATGCTGGCCAATAAAATATTTAAAGGAAATTTAAAAAAAATTAATGCATTCCCATTCAGTTTGTTTATAAAACCATCTTCCACATACTTTTAATGCCACTCATAAGCAGGATAAGCATACATTTATTAAAACTGCCCTCAAGCCAAATGACTTGGAAAGCTTTTGCAGAATGATTCTGACAATACATAAATGCGAAAAAAAATATTTTATAAAGCCCACCTCCCTCATTTTATTTTTTTGATGCGTTTGTAGGCTTTCAATCTTAAAATAAAAAAATACATTATGGAAGTGATTTTTTTTTTATTCATTCCAGATTTTTTTTTGGAAATTTTGGTGCAAAAATTTAAACTTGAAAAAAAAATTTTTGCAAAACTTATCTTAAGAAATTTTTTAAAATAGTTTCTAAAATAGTTGTAACCCTGGAAAAGTTGCTATCTGTAGAGAATTTAATGTACTCGGTAACCACAAAAATTCTTGCAGTTTTTAATTCCGGAAAACAAAATGATGCACACAAAAAATAGCGTATCGCTAGTTCCCAAAGTAATCCCCACTGGCATCTAGCACCATCTGCCAACATGTTTCCAGTTGATCAATCCCTTGGCTGTAAAACTTTCCGGTCTTGGACTCAAAGAATCCGTGAGTGGCTTTCGCAGGTCTGAATCATTGGTGTAGGATTTTCCACGAAGAGAATGGAAAAGGTGATAATCTGTTGGAGCAAGATCTCATGAGTAAGGTGGATGACACAAAGTTTCCCAGCCAGGCCGCTCTATGGTTTCCCTGGCCACCCACGCCACATGTGGCCAGGCATTGTCATGAAGGAAGAGTACCCTTTTGCGATTCACCAATGCTGGCTCCTTCTGCTGCAATGCCTGGGAGGTACAACTACATGTTCCCACTACTGGGAGTACAAGTCCCCAGTGATGGTTTGGCCAGTTGATAGCAGCTAGTAGTGAGCATTTGGCTATAGTCCACCAGACACACTAGACTACGGGGTTCATCGGAAATGGCAAATTCTCCCGACCTGAATTTCTGGAACCAATGCCTTGTGGTGTGTTCATTCACAGCATCATCCCCAAATGCAAGACACATTCAGCGACTCGATGCTGCTGCTGCTGACAAGCCCACCTTGAAGACATAAAGCAAACAACACCTAACCATCTCCTTCGATACCTCCATTTGTCTTCACTTCTGCACGAGATGTGATTGATGTGAATGCCCAACAGCCCTGTATTGAGATTTTGGACCACACTGTACAGTCATTTGCATATCTTCTATCACTTCCTTTTATGGCAACATAAAAAATGCAAGAACTTTTGTGGTTACCTAGTAGTATATTTAAGAATTTTTATAAGAATTTTTGCAAGTGTTGGGACATATTGAAAAAATATTTTGAAACTACATACCTTTTATTGCTTATGCAGGGTGTATCAAAAAATATGCTTACATACTTTGAGGGTAGGTTCCTCACACCAAAACACGTAAACATTGTCTTGATATAAACACGTCCAAAAATGCTTAGATTTAATTTAAAGAAAGTTGACATTCAACGCGGTTTAATGTACAATCTGTCAATGGAAGTTTGTACCAACCACATGACATATCATGACAGATAGATAGGTAAGGGAAGGCCAGTTCCATGACCTCAATCTTTTTCATTTTTTTCTGTGGGGCCAGCCAAAACAACTGGTTTATGCAGCAAACATTTCTAATGCAGATGCTTCATTAACGTGTCATGAAAGCCTGCAAAACCATTCGGCACAGTCTGGGGGTATTTGAATGGGTGCAACAGTCAACAATCCGAATAGTGCATGCATATGTAGTAGCATGTGGAGGTCATTTTGAACATTTGCTATGAGTTTCTAAGGCGAAATATAATCTAAACTTTCATTAATACCTCAAAATCTAAGAATTTTTGAACATAAATTTTTATGGACTATGTTTCTTGTTTTGGTGTGAGGAATCTAGCCTCAAAGTTTGTAAACGTATTTTATGATACACCTGTAAACCTAAAGAATATACAGAGTGTTCCAACAAAAAAAAAAAAAAAAATTGATGTTATCCGAGGTTTTATTGTCAGTAATATTTTAAAGTCACACAAGGAGTGTCTCAAACTCGCAACATTCAGTTTCATAGACTAACACCTTAACCATTACACCACCACTTCATTTGAAAGGAATATACTGTATGTAAGAGTTAATAGGTTATACAGTTTAAAAGGCAAAAAAAAAAAATTTTTTTTTTAAAACATGTCACACCACTCAAGAGATTCCAGTAAAAATTTTTAAACATAGTACATTAAATTCACCACGTATAGGAATTTCTTAAAAGATTTAAATATGCTTATAGAGCCTTTGCTTTGGCAAGGCAGCTTGTTTCTTGAACTGACAGTAAATTCAAATTGAACTATGGCATATAAAATGACTTCACAAACTACGGCATGCAAAACGACTGCTCCTGTAGTATTTTCCTATTAAAAACCAAAAAAACAGTGTTGCTGCATAGCACTGAATGAACTATTCTAAGCAGGCTTTTATAAACTGTGAACCTTCCTCTATCCAGTGAAGTGTGGAAAGTGTTTCTGTCTTTAACAGTTTGTTTGAAATCAAAATTTGAAATCTTCTCCATTTGTCTAAAACTGGTTTTACACTAGCAAGCTAATTCTTTCTCTGATGGGAAAGAAGCGAGCAGTACCCAAAAGAGACTGTGCACGAGTAAGATGAGCGTGCTAACTTTCCCGAGCTGGTTATACAGAGTGGTGCAGCTTGCTTTGCGAAAATAACGCTGCGCACGAGAACAAGGCTCATCTCCGTTGATATGATCAAAACATAAGAAAAAAATGGTGGGAGATAAGCCGTTAATGAAGCAGTGGAACACGTGAAAAGAATAAAGGTGAAAATCATTTTGTTGAGTTTGCATTATTGTTAACGACAAGCTGGCGTATATGTTTGTTACAATGGAACAGGAAATGACAATTAAAAAAAATCTGCCTTCATCACTTACTCGTGAAAGATGCTTTTAACGTAAACAATTACACCATATCCCATTTATAATGAACTCACTTGCAGCGAAATTTCACATATAACGAAAAGTTTCTCCAGCCTGACTTCGCCAATGTAATTTACATGTAAAATTGCTCTGATATAACGAAGATATTTTCGTGAAAAAGTCGAGATTTTTTTTTTTTTTACAAAAAATGACACCTAAAATCCGCATTCCAGTTATGCACAACTCTTTTAAGCGGAGCACTCTTTTAAGGGGAGCGCTCTTCTAAGCTGATTTTACATAAACGTTAAGTGAACCATTGGTCAGTAACTGCTGCATAAATCTTGAACTCTATGCTTTGAATTTACTAGAGCACACTGCACACCTAGAAATCACCACAATTTCGTTCAGCAAACCTCAATTCATCGAAAATAAGATCCATGTCCCAGAAGAATTATTAAACGATTTTTATAAATGGGATGATTACTTGAACAAGAAACTTATTACAATCTGTGTGCAAAAGTCAATAATCGATTTTTTTCAATTTAATCGTGAATAAAAGTTTTTAAAAGCAAAAATCTGTGTTTAATAAATTTTTTTCATATCAACACCCATTTTTTAGTGAATTCGGGATATAACGAAATACTTTTTTGTTCCCGAGAATTTCGTTATAAACGGATTATGGTGTATGTGGGTACGGAAGGTTCTAGCAAACTGAGCACAGCCCGAGTAGCCTTTCTCGCTAACAAAGCGTGCTGGTATAAAAGCAGCTTAAATAATCCTCTGTAATAATTAAGAAAAGAAACTGTACAGGAACCGAACAACTTTACCAACATTAGGATAGACTTCATTGATATACGTCCGAATGAGTCGCAGGCTAGCAGTACTTATGTAAACAAGCCGTTCAAGATCGACCATCACTGCTGTATATGCTCCATTGGCATCTTCTAAATGGTTCATCTCAACCACGCTTACCTTAAAAGTTTGCCAACTCCACTGAAGCAACTGAAGCAATGGCTGAAAGCATTCCTAGCATTAAAGAAAAAAAAAAAAATTATTATAAGAATTAATTCCACTCAACTAGATTGAGCTAAAGTATTGAACATTATGAGAGATGTACTTTTTAACATGGCTTAAAGCACTTTTAAGATATACACTGCCTGTAATCTGTGTCAACTAGATATAAACAAATGAACACAAAATTGAGGGAAAAGAAAAACCTCTTCTTGTCTCTATAATATGGATAAAGGAAAAGCCTCCATTTATAAAAGAATTACTTGTGTATCTGGCTGTAAATATTTTTATTCAAAACGAATGCTACGCACAATTTATTGAAATAGCTGACGATTATAACACATTAACGAAAAGAATTTAAAATTTTTATCATTTTTTTTATATGATTTTTAGGAGATAAAATACAAGATGCATTCAAGTTACAACATATCCGATTTTTAAAAGGTTATTTTTTTCATTCCACCATCAAATTTGCAGCTGCGGCCTAAAGTGAATGCGGCCAATATTTGAAATAAATACAGTAATTTTCCTAACTCGGAAACTACTTGTTGGAATTCGATCAAATTTTTAACAGTATACACAAGTGTATGTACCTGATTATTCCCCCAAATTTCAGCTTCTTAGACGATGTAGAACCTGTGTTCTTAACAGTACTTTTCCTGCTATTTTGGAAATAAAAGGCTGTGATACTAGATCTTTTGAACCACTCTGCCATTTTGAATCTTTGCACAGAGTTTCATTTAGTAATCAAATATGAATGAAAATACTTACCGGAGTTACAGAGCGAGAAAACTCTTTGCTCAGAATGTAAATTTGTTCAATTTTTTCATTATGCCGACAATTTGTCTGATTTTCTGAGGTTACAACTCTGTAGAGTAGCTGAGGAATCTGACCTGCATTTACATCAGTGCCATTATTGGACTTTTTGGAACTCTTGAAGTAGAATACCACTCTAAGAGAAAAAAATGACAAAATAAAAAAAAAAAATTATTATTTCAAAAAAAAAAAAAAAAGCAAGCAAGCTATATTTCATGGATATATTACGAGGAAAAAAAAAACACAAGAATGCTTATTACAATTATGAACTTGCCAAGGATGTATTATTATTATTATTATTATTGTTATGGGGACGCCAAACTCTGATCAAGCCCAGAAGCCAATCCCAGAAGCGGACCCAAGAGAGGGCCAAGCCCAAGGGACTCAAATGCAAGGGAGGGAAAGTTACGCACTCATAGGAGTATTGATGTTTGGATGTAGGAATTTCCTTACTATGTGACAGAT
The DNA here is from genome assembly GCA_023313115.1 of Rhysida immarginata. NCBI lineage: Eukaryota > Metazoa > Arthropoda > Chilopoda > Scolopendromorpha > Scolopendridae > Rhysida > Rhysida immarginata. The sequence goes on from JAHWFO010002062.1 coordinate 3,250,102, forward strand.
GTTTAGAATTGTGGCTTTTGTATAAGTGTGAGTTTAAATTTAGTGTTGATAGGCTTTTGTGTAGCGAGTGTGGAATAACCCCCAGTGACAGAAAGAACGATAGGAACAATGTGTACTCTGTTAACTCCCCAAAGGAGTTTTATTTCGTGTGCAAGATCCGTATATTTAGTGATTTTGTCAGTATATGTCTTTTGTAAATTGTGTGTGTTGGGGATGGAGATATCAATTGTTTTGCTTCTCTACTAGTGTAATGTCTGGTCTGTTATGAGGGATAGTTTTGTCAGTGATTATTGCTCTGTCAAAATATAATTTAGGTGTGGTGTTCTCTAAGACAGTGTGGGATATATTTATCGTATGGAGTATGAATGTCCCTTAGCTTGTGTATCTTAGCTAGATGTTGATGCATGATGTTGGCTACCTGGTTATGTCTGTGCAAATAATCTGTCTGCGTGAGTATTTTGCAACTGGATATGACGTGTTGGATGGTTTCCTCTGCTATATGGCATTTCCTGCAAGACCCTTCAGTCGAATCTTTGATAATATGTTTGTTGTAATTATTATTATTATTATTATTATTATTATTATTATTATTATTATTATTATTATTAATCAGGACCCATGGGAACTAGTGCATTTTTCTGATTATATGAAGCATCAAAAAAAAAAAAAATGCATGTATTAAAAATGATATTAAAAACACAATTTACAACAGTGTTTCCCAACCTTTTTTGTGCTATGCCCCATCTGAACTTTCTAAAATTCTTATGCCCCCCCCCAAATATATATACATAATTTTCAATATTTAAAAATTGAAATGTTCATTAAAGAAACATGAATGAATGACTGTGAGTCGTCATATGATTAACTTAAACTGTGGAGGTGGGGCGTGGGCCCCACGGTTGGGAAACACTGATTTACAACGTGACAATCACTTCAGTGTCATTTGTGTTTGGGACGAATGATTAAAATTAACCAGTCTGGAGTCACTAAATGAAAGAGGAAGAATTGTCCAATTCTTTTGCTACGCTAAAGAAAAGCTGATTGGTTCTCACAGGTGAGGAGAGGGGAATAGAAACTTAAATTGATTTAAAAAAATACTCGAGGTGGCAAAGAAATGAATACTCACTTGGGCTAAGATTTAATAGGAACAATTTTATTTCTTACAGTATAAGAAAAATCTTAAAATCTGTAGCAATTTTATAATAAAGAATTAGATTTTGTCCTCCAATGACTTAAATTCTTCAACCGATGCAGAGTAATTTGGAAAATACAGATTCCACTTTCATAAATTCACTTTCCAAATAAATTATTTTGAACAAAAAAATCAATTTTAAATTCTAAGGTGGTGATTTGCTAGTTTCCATTTTAGGAGAAATTCGAAATTATGCACAGTTGGAATGTGTGTTTTTAGTTCAATACATACAAGTAATCAATTTTTAATTTTGAATTTCTCCTAAAACGGAAATTATCAAATCAAAACTTTACATTTCATTCTATTTCCTTGTCTTGGATTAAAATTACGTATGATATCTGTTATTTGGTCTCCTTATCATGTAAAATTGCAATTATGTTTAGAAAAAGTAGTCAGATTTCTTACATACACTTTTTAGACTTTTTCATCCTACTTTTTTTTAACAATAATAGATATGTGTCTAATACTTATCTCCGAAATGTTTTTAAATGTGAGAAATTAACTAACAGACAAATTATACTTGATCTCTGTTACCTTTTTAAATTATACTGCAATATAATTTATTCTTCAAAATTTCTAAATTCAGTTAATCTATGTTAAATTCTAGAAACAATGATATGTTTTATTTATCTTTTCCAAAAAAAAATATTATAAGCAATCTCCCTTTTTATAGAATGTTTAAATTTTGTAACGTCATGTCTGATAAAATTGATCTAAATTTTATGAGTTATAATCAATATAAACAAACTATTATTAAAAATAAAACACTTATCTTATGATTCTTTACCTAGATTTGCTGATTAATATTTCTACGTTTATTTTTTTATTACTGATATTATACAATTTTTATTGATTTAAATTTTCTAAAATTATAATCACTATGTTAAAAATGACTTTGAACTATTATATTTATCTTATAATTACTTTCCTTGTCTATATTTAATAATGCTACATTTTATTTATTTTTTATACTATATCATTGTATTATTTTTATTATTGTAAGCTGTTATTGGACTGTCATAGCCCGTTGCTTGCAAAGTAACAAATAAACATAAGTTTAAAATCATAACGAACAAAGCAAATCTTACTGGTCTTCTGTGGTAACCATAGACTGACCGCTAGAGCCACAATCACTGCTAGGTCCCGATACGCGTGCCCATGCAACGTACCAGCGATTGGCCTGCAAGGGGACAGGCTCGTCAAACAGCATAGAATACTTCTGCCTAAAAACAAAGTTTAATTTAATTTTTCAATGAATTTTAAAAAATAAATAAAACAGATATGTAAATACTGTTCCTTTGTTTCTATAATTGGTATCATGATCTGTAAAAACTCTTTTTTGAATAATTAAGTACAATAACGAGTTCCTTACAATTTTTCCAACTGAGATTGCTTTAGGAAACTTCAGTTAAAACATTATTAACAGAAACATTTACAATAAAATTTTAATTTTAAGTAACCTTTGAAATTTTACATAGCTTTCAAACAAGGCAATTTTCTGTTAATGTATCAAAGATGTGTTCGCTTGGAAAAGTATTAAACATTTTACATGGACCAAGCCATGTAAATAATACACAATCAAAAGATTCCTTAGCTCAATATGAAAAAGAAAGAAACCTACAAACTCCATCATGCAACCACTACCAGGCAACAGAGAGGAGATGTTGGATACCACTATTTCCACAATAAGTTTATTCATCATAGAT
>JAHWFO010002062.1:3257999-3298370 GCA_023313115.1 Rhysida immarginata
ATCTTTAACTGTGTCACAATAAACTTCAAGAGTTTTTCTTTAAGAATCCGTATGTGGTGTGTCTATATTCTCAATAGCTTTGATGTAATAAATTTTTAAAAGTGTGAAGTTCTTTTGTAATCGCCCTGTATAATATTAAAACAGAAATATGCCTAATAAATATCTAAAATAACTATCAAGTGAACCAAACTTGTCTTCTTTCTGGACGATTCCAATTGCCCTGATAAGCTCAGAGTGAATTCCCTTACAAGCAGTTTTAAATTTGTGGGCCATTGCGACCATGGCCAAAGGTTGTGCATCGCTGTTTTAAAATATACCATGATTCCCTTAATAAATTATTCTTTTCATTAAATTAACTTCTATCTATCCAGGAAATTAGTTCGGCAAATCTTTAATAATATTAATTCTGCTCCTGTTTTCAGGTTTCCTTGAAAAAAGAAAAAAAGTTTAACATTCAAATTTTAAAAAAACAATCTCACTCACTTTCAAATCGATTGACAGCAACAAAGTCTTCTTTACTGTAAACACGAGTAACGTTTTGTTTTTCAAGATCCTCCTGCTGTACGGTGACATTGTGGTCCTGGCAGATGGTGAGTGTATCGAGGCAGCCAAGTAAATGAAGTGCTGCATGTGAGCAGCTTATGCGACACTGTGAGTGCACAGGAAGTGCAAGTTCAGAACTCAACAAATCTGGCAGAGATGATGAATCTGTGTTTAGTCTTTGTGCTTCTGATGCTATGACATTATAACAATTTACTTGATTCACTAAAGGATTATGACTGAAAAACATAAATCGGTACAGAAATAATTAATTACTACTACTCTTCTCTTCTAAATTTAATTTTTCCTTATATCTTTATCAAAAGCAACTTTAAATTATTAAGTCAAACAACTTCCATCATTGCCGCTATGATTTAAGTATTACAATACAGTACGGACCTGGTCGAATGCGGTCGTCAGGAGCGAAGATTTCACGACTGCGTTAGATTGAGCCGCATTCGATTCGTTCCCCCCCCCCGGGGGGGGGGGGGGGGGGGGGTGGGGCGGCCACGTTAGATCTATTTATTTCTAAGAATACATGTGTCGATGAAAAATAATTACAGGAGTTAAATCAAAATAATTTAATATCAATATAAAATAATTTAGTTTAGAGTTAATTTAAACAATTACATCTCGGAGTTAAAGTACTCATCTATCTTCTTTTGTTTAGCTGCCTCCCTATCTTTTTTTCACAATTCCTAGGCTTGATTTTTAAATGCAAAATATGTATTGATCTACATCGATTGACTCAAAATAGCATATTGCCACTTCCAACGCCGCTACTGCTTCGGAAGCTTTTGTCGGTGGCATCGGCTTCTCATCCGCATCGTCGTCGTTAATGTTGCCCGTTTCTTCAGTGCCTTTTATGCTGGAAACGATGTCGCTGATCATCATAATCTCATGCGCTGGACAATCGTCATCAAAATTTAAGAGTTCCTCTACAGTAGCCGCAGAGTTCTCGATGCGTATGTCTTCGAGCACTTGTTTGGCTGCAGTGATTTCCTTGTCGCTAAAACAAAGGAAATCAAATTCTTCATTGTCCTCCTCCATAGTTGTTGTTGTGGCTGAAAATCCTTCAGGTAGCGCACAGATTACTTATTACACAGATGGGACAATCAATGTTAAAGTAGTGGAAACAGCAGGGCTCATTGTTTTGACGTCATCGATTATTGCAAAGTCCCTCTGTACCGCCGGGCACACTGTTTCGAAACATTGTCTTTCACATGTATTTTGATGTTTAATAAAGAATTCTCTATGAAAATTTTTTAAATGATATGATATATATTTTTTTGGGGGATGGAAAGTACATTACTCATGGTTTTTTATTAAATCCTACAATTTAGTAGTCACAGATTGCTGCACACCTGGCGATACAGTGGGACACAATCACGTGACCCGTTTCCATTTTCTCCATAAGGACTTCATCATTTGTCCCATCTGCATAGTGATGCACGCTCCTAGCACCCTTGTATCGTGTTTTGAGATACACGGGTCCATGCTTTTTCGTTAAAATTGATGACGTTCAGCAAGTTCACCTTCTTCAAATAATCGCTAAGCAATCCTCCTTTGCTCACACAATCAGCTATGAGTGCCTTCCAATAGTACGACTTGAATGTAGCTATTATTCCTTGGTCCCTTATCAGGGACGTTGTATTTTTGGGCAGGTATATGGCCTTAATAATCAAAGTTTTTGCTGGCGAATGGGCAGGGCAGTTCTCCAAAAGCAGAATTGCTCTGGGCTCCTGCCCACGGACTTCCGCCGTCATCCACGCATTTTTCGTAGCTTTATATATTAGTCCTAAGTTAGTCAGATTTTTATGATGCAAACATCGAAGGGACTTAGACTTACCGACACACTGTGGCTTCAATGTACGAGTTCCAGTCTTGTTAACACAAAACAAAATTGGTATTCTGTCTTTTAGCTTCTTAAATCCTTCTGCTCTATCTTCTTCCCTCTACTTGCCAGTATTTTTGTGCTCAGTAGCCGGTAACATAGCTCAGTTTCATCACAATTGTAACCTTGCTCCGGTGATAAATTACCTTCCTCTATCATCTGCTTAAACTCCACGATACCGAATGGACGACTCCACGTGCGCAGAATGCGCCTCGCCACACACACTCAAACATCGAATACCATGGTGTTCTTTCCATCGTCCCAGCCAGCCCTTGCTCGCTTTGAACCAAGGGAGCCAAGCCAAAACCGTGTTGGAGCCGATTTCATGCTCTAGCAGACCGTGTTCGACCAGGTCTGTACTATACTTAATAACTGAAAGATAAACCTGCTAATAACGTACATGAAATTGTACAAACATCTTCATTTATTTACAAATGAAAGAATTTTTCTTGAGAATCCTCACTACACAAGACAGTCAAATTTGTGGCTTTTCAAACTAACTTTCATATTACATACGATCATAACAGTGAAATTCATTTATAGAAACTCTCTACATGATATAAATGAATGCACTAACAGGCATGCTAGGAACAAATCCAAAAAAAAAAAAAAATACCGGCTTTGTTTCCTCAAACACAGAAATCCCCAACACAGCATGATCTGATTAGACAAATAGACAACGAAATATGGATAAACAGAGATAAAAATGTACTCAAGTCATTACAGAAGCTATGAACCAACTTGTTTCTTACTGCGGAAACATTTTGGACAATTCCACTATTCAAAGTCCATTGTTATGATGCTTTCAATAATGGGATTCTCCAAAATGTATCTGCAGTAAAAAACGAGTCAGTTCGTAGCTTCTGTAATGATTTGAGTACATTTTTATGTCTGAGGGCGTGCCCAGAATTTTTTTTTCACTTGTAGCTTCTGTAATGATTTAATTGATATGGTGGCCCAATTGGGGGGGGGGGGTGCAGGATGGCCAATTTTAGTTCTTTTTAATTGGATTGTTTTCTTCTGCATTTTTGTTTTGTGATTTGTCATTTTGTCTTTTTCACGGTGCCTTGTTGGGGATTTGTGTGTGCCGCCAAACTACCTTTGTCCTTTTCTTTGGTAGCAATAAATCAAATCAATAATTTTTTTTTTTTTTTTTTTAATTTTCAATGCATGTTTCTACTGAAGTGGAATCCATATTAAGGTCAATTGAAATACTGCAATCACTTAAAGTGATTCGTTATTCATATAAATTCAAATCTTACAAACCAGTGTTCTCCTCAGGTGGGTGGGAAGATAAACTAACCAGGCAGACAACAATTAAAAACAAATAAAACATTATGCAGTGTTGTGCAGCTTTTCATGTATTCAGCCGGGCAGCACACCCCTTCAAAAGGGCCTAAGGAGAACCCTGAATACATTTTAATGAAATTCATAAAGCTTAAAGATGACTTAAATCAGGGGAACATTTTATAGGAGTCCCATCTCTTACTGTCAAGCAAACAAATTTAATGCAAATAAATAAATAAATAAATAAACTATTATTAAAACTATTGCGATAAGAAAAATATTGAATTGCCAAAATAAGATTATCCTATGTCAAAACAATAAGTTCACTATTTTTGAAAGTAAAATTATTTTACCTCCATAAGACATTGTATAAAGGATCGAGGCAAGCACTCTGATTTGTAAAATCAACATGTTCAGGATCTGAAAAGCTTCGGCAATTTCCATCAGCTTTGTTGATGATAAGGCACTTGAATGACGTATGTTCAGAAGTGCTTGGAATAAGACCTTAACGAAAAAACGTTTAATTCAGTTACGAGAAACTGTCAACAAATTAAGCTTTCTATAATATTTATATAACGACAAACTTGTTCTTGAAATCATGTTTATAAATTGATTGTTAACAAATTGCAAGGGTTTAAAATTTTATTCCAGAGAAATAAATAAATTTTCTCGTACATGATTAAGAACAAGCCTGCATGAGAAGAAAAAAGTATTTTGTAATACCAATACAAGTCTTGTTGGCTACGATACTTGATCTTGAAAGGCTATGGGCATTGATGAGGGATTCGTCTATCTTCATGAAAGTCTGATCGCCAGAAGCTCCAATCCACGTTGCCCTTCGGCCATGTTTAGGACCAATGTTTGGAACAAGGCCAGGCACCGAATACCATGGAGATTCTTTAATTACTTTCTCCTTGACTTTGGCTTCTTCAGACATGTTATTGGGCAAGCAACGGCCTAATTGTCCCTTCTGCAAATACCGGAATTTCTAAAGGATAATTGATAGTTATAATCTAGATATGATGAGACTGTCTGCACGGATGACAGAGATGGAAAGGAAATTTCATCACCATATGAGTTACGAAAAAATTATTTTCTTTAATCATGGATGAACCATTAAATTAGGGATTAATTAATAAACAGTAGAAAACAAAAAGACTTTAATTAATAACTTAAAAGAGCCAATAGCAATTAAAATATATCAAAAGCTTCAGCAATACAAGATTTCTACCGGGTGATCCAAAAGCATATTACATAGTTTACAGTGTTAACGACATTTTCAATGTTTGCTTTCCAGCAATTCAATGCTTTCATAAGAATCACGAGACATGCACAAACACTGAAAATGTCGTTAACAATGTAAAAAGATGTAACACAATTTTGGATCACCCGGTACAGAGAAAGTGAATTATCAAAACTTCTGATAAATACAGGATGTCCATAAAGTCTCTCCACAGTGGAAAATGATGATTTCCATTGAAACAAGTGCAGGCGCGTGGACGCCTTGTGCCTGCACATGGACGGAAGGCACTTTCAACACCGACTGTAAACTTGTGCATACCCTCACCATATAGTTCATTTCCAAAGTAAATAAACTGCTATATTTTAACATTTATTGGATTATTACTTTTGTGTTTCACTGTGGAGAGACTTTACAAACATCCTGTATATCACAATTAACCTCTTCACAACCAGCTTAAATTTTGAAGGATACTCCCAGGACCAGATTTTATGTACTATCTGCCAAACCAATGACGAACTTCTGTTCGTCATGTCAATTTTGTAAGAATATTTCTGTTTCAGAATCAGTATTTATTTCAAAATCAGGATCTTCGGCATCCCTACTTGCATTGACATAGTCATAATCATCCATTTTACAAAAAAGGAGCAAAAATAATGTAAAAACAGTGCAAATACGATGTACTACAGTGCTGAAATAAGCAATCAAAAAATAAATGCAATGGTTCCATCTATCGACAGGAAAATGGACCGATAAAAGAATAAGCTGTTCCAAATGATTTTATTGTTTCATTCCTGAAACACCACATTTTCATTTGGTTAATAGAATTAATAGCTGAAAATGACGAACGCATGTTCGTCACTGGTCATGATGAGGTTAATAATTAATTAAGAAGATTTTATTAGAAACAAGCATATTACAATAAAAAAAAAAAACCTAGCTAAAGTCAGGGGCAGCGCTTCATGAATCACATATACTGAACGACCAATTTATTAGAGACACCTCTTACGGAAAATAGATCGGCCTCCCAGTGACACCCAAACAATGGAACAGGCCAAAGCAGTGTTTAAAAGGGATGCATTGGATCGCAGGTTGCGGTCAGCAGCAGAAGTGGACTGAATATGGGTAAATCCAAGGACTTGACCGACTTTGAACGAGGCATGATCGTTGGAGCTCAATGGGCACGGTTGAGCACTTCGCAAACCACTAACATTCTTGGGTTTTCCCGTGCAACAGTGTCAAGGGTATTCCATGAATGGCAGTTATACCAAAAACCAACCTCCAACAAACACAATTCCGGATGAAACAGGGCCATGGATGAACGAGGCCAACGGCGACTGGCACGAATCACCCGCAGCAACAGGACGGGAACAGCCCAACAAATTGCAGCGCAGTTCAATGAGGGAGCATCCCAACCCATTTCGGAGCATACGGGGTGGCGCACCTTGCACCGAGCTGGGTTTAACAACAGGCAGACAGCACAAGGCCATGGACCCATCCTGTCAGCAGACAACCGTACAGGCAGGTGGAGGAGGAGTGCTGGTCTGGGGTGTCTTCTCTTGGGACACACTGGGTCCTCCGATATCCATAGACACATCCCTGAATGCGACACACTACCTGAATATTGTTGCCGATCAGGTGCACCTGTTCATGTAAGATACCGTAACTATATTGGTTTGTTTTTTTCAAAATTAAATAACCTTTTATTGTTGTTTAATAAACAACAGTCTGTACTGTATTAACGAATTTTTTGAAGAATCATGTAAAAAATAAACAGATTTTTATGTAGATTCTTATATATTTTTTTTTTTCGTAAGTTAGCGACAAGTCAAAAAAACGGGGATCGTATTATACAAGAGGGTTGAATTTTTACTGTTTTTGGGGGGGGGGGGTCTGAAAGAGGGATTGCATTATAGTAGAATACTTAAGGTATTTCAAAAAATAAGCTTCGGAAGAAAATAAATAGTTTCTACTTTTATTAAATTTTTATTCCAGCTCTGTATAGCCATACTTTCAAGAATAGAGAATATAATAAAAAATTAATAAAAATCATTGTAATTAAAATAATGGTATGTTTGAAATATTTTTATTTCTTAAAAATAAAACACCTCGTCTTGCAAGTCTAAAAGACTCATTACATGGTTAGCTTTTGGAAATCATGTTCATACGATGTGGCCATGTGAAGGAGGGTTTTCAAGCCATGCTACCAAAAACGCTTGCTTAAAATTTCCCATTATCACTTTTTTGTACTAATCTCTAAATATAAAAAAAAAACTGCGGGAAGTGCTGCGATGAAGAAAAGTTTTGATAACCACTAAGCCAGAGGCATTCATTCATTTGCAGGTTATCGGTTTATTTCCGTTTTAAAAGCTTTTTACAAATTCTATGTTATACATGAAAAAGGATTTATTTGTACCTGATGACTACCAAAAGTATACACTTGTCCAGTGTTCACCAATATAACAGAATGATTGCTACCTGCAGCAACTTGGATTGCAGGATGAGGAACTTTTACTAAAGTTGGTGTTGCTCTGTGAATAAAGTTGTAAAATTAATAGTTATTTTTTTTAGAATTGAAAATTATTCTATGTAATCTTTAATCATAACAAGTTCATATGAAAAGCAAGATTTGACCATCTCAAGACATTCTTACAGAGATATTACTATAATGCTTTCTCATAATAACAGGAAAAAAAAATTGACAATCTCATTAGAAACACGTGAATGCTTTGAAAGTTTTTATTCTTTGTAAATCTTTAAGTTACCTTTAACAATCAAAACCATGAAGGTTACTTGGCATTTCTTATCAGTAAAAATTTTGATTCTAGAATTCTGATTTGTCAGATGTCATAATGGGAATAATGACTATCAATTTTGAAAAGCTTATTAGCAATTTGATTTATGGAATTTTAATTTTGTGAATATTTTTAGCATTTAAAGTTAATGTACATTAAAGCACTGGTTATTCAAAATAATTAAGATCAAAGACAGTGACCATTAAGATGGACATAAGGAATTATCTGATAGTAATGCACAATTTCTTAATTTGGTGGATAATATTGATGTCATTTATGAAATTCCATGTTTAGATTGTTAGGTTAATTATGTGGGGCAGACGGGCCGCTCTCTAAATACTCTCGTTTAGAGGAGCATGATAGGGTGGGCCGATAGAATTATATTGATAATGCCTCGGCTAGACACTGCTTTGGCATGGGATACAAAGTAAATTGGAGGGGAGGACTGAATAGTGGACAAAGAAAAACAATTAAAGAAAAGGCTAATAAATGTGGCCTATTTTCTTAACAAGGCAGAGCACATTCTAGCCACGGTATAGCATGATCTTGACAGTGACTGGATGATCATGTGACTTCCTTTTGTCTGTGTCATGGATTTATATTACAGTTTTATTTTATCTTTTTTGTTTTTTATCATTCTCCTTTTTGTTCTGAAGATGAGTGCCGGCACTTGAAAACGTTTAACATGAGTTGCATATCTGATCTATATTGCTGGTGAATAAACAGGAAAGAAACAGGTCTAGGGTTAGCAATAAGGTAGCGTCTTTATTGGGTGCTCAACGCATATCGAGAAACATCTCATCTTCATTGGCAGTGGCTACATCACCCGTATCTATAGGGGGTGTCCACTAATCAGGAAGCAGGACTGCAAACAGCATTAAGAGACAAATTCTTCAGAGCACTGTTGGTGATGGTGTCGATGCCGGCTGCTTTTTTGTTTTTCAGGTGCTTAATGGTGTTCAAAATCTCAGAGGTGCCAATGATATTAGGATGAGTAAGAGCGTGTTGAGAGAAGCCAAACTTGTCACTCTGACTGGTGGACTTACAATCAATCCGGGAAATTACATGAAGAGAAGGGAAAAGAAAGAACAGCACAAGGCCAGGCCAGTAAATTTACATTTCACAGTAACATAGTCAACCTTACCTCCGTCAATTTCACGACAAAAGAAACTAACCTCCTTGAGAAAGGACTCAAGCAAAATACCAACAGGAGGATGGACAACATAAACTTAGCCATAGAAATTGAACTTGCCTTACTTAAACTCCCCCCTGATGAACGTTCCAGCGCCCGGATCTCTGCCGCCCAGAAAATGGAAAAAAATCAGTAAAATCACCCCAAATGCCAATCCTTCACAAGACAATAGAGTCGCCACAAAGATCAGAAAAAGTTAGATGATAACCCAAGCTTCCTTCGTCGGGGCAGATAAGGGGAATGCTACAATAATAATTTACAACCAGGACTACCTTAAGAAAATAGAAGCATTCATCGCAGATAATGGTTTCATACAACTAACTAAGGACCCCACACCGGCTTACCAAAGAGACATCAGGTCCATGTCTAGAAACTTTAAATCCCAATTACATGTATTTAAGGACTTTAGCAGTAGAATTATAACTACGCAACTCTCTCCACCCCATATCCGTGCGCTCATCAAGTTACACAAAATTTCGCAACCTATCCACCCGGTCGTCAATTGTATATCCTCCACTTTTTACATCCTCACCAAGAAAGTTGCAGAAATCATCAGGAACGTATCCCCACTGAATAACTTCCACACTCTCAAGAATAGTATATATACGGGTAATGTAGCCACTGCCAATCTGTAGTCGATCTTTGCTCCTGAAGACGAGATGTTTCTCGATACACATTGAGCACCCAATAAAGACGCTACCATATTGCTAGCACCCTAGACATGTTTCTTTCCTGTTTGTTTAACATGAAACACTTTTATGAGACTTTCTTTAATTATATAATCATGTAACTGTTTTATCAGATGTTCTTTTTATTGGTGTAAGTTTTGGACTGTTATTTTCAAAATTATCAGTTTTAAAATTTTATGGAAATTGAAATTTTTAACGGGACTACAACTGTTCTTCATCTGTGTCGTCACTCCAATATCGTCGTTGGATTTTGGGTGGATTAACCCAACTATGACATTGGAACTTTTCCGTTAAAATGTTGTAATCTCAGCTAAGTGATACGAATTTTGGGGGGGGGGGGGGGGATTGGCTTAAAATTTTAAATGTATGTCTCAGCAAATTAAAATATGATTTTTGGTTTATTATTTTAATTTTTTATATTGTTGGGTTTTTCAAAATAAAATTGAATTATGTAGGAAAAAGTTTTCTTTAGTAAGTAAAACATACTTGTAGTGTGGAACACAAAAAATAAATTTTAAATGATTGCTATGCAACATAATGCAACAGAAGATGTGAAGCCACTTTATACAAAAAATAAAATAACTTATTTTTTGAGTGTATTATGCAGGGATGTGTATTATATACCGAAAATTATGGTAAATAGAGCATGGTAGTTTAAATCTAAATAGCTACTACAATCTAAATTACATAGAAAGGAATAATTTCAAAAACTGTGAATATGATACATAATCAATTGGTATACAATAAAGTACAAAAATAAATTACTTTTCTACAAATAATTTATTGTACCATGTACAAATCAGGGCAATGTCTGTTTTATTCAATGTTAGACTGAACTAAGAAATAAGAAAATCCACAATAGTTGTAGATAGCTAAACCCAAAACAATGACAAATCAGCAATGTAGGTGAAAGTATGTGAGAACATCCAATCCTTGGCCACCATCGGACTCTGGTTCAATTTTAGAATTTCCTCGGGTGCTGGAGATAACTATAGATGCTATATGTTTAAGTAATTAAAGGTGCTCAATAGTATCCAATACATTTTACAGTATACAGTTTTATCCCACTTTGTATTCATCCTTTGTACTTTATTGTACACCAGTCATTTATCTAACTTTTATATTTTACCTAAGTGAGTTATCCCCTACTCCAAGCTGCCCATAGTGATTACTTCCAAAAGTATAGACATCACCACTCTCAGTCAGCAAAACTGAAGAAAAAATTGATTAATGTGTATTAAATCTGACACAACAGGACTAAAAATTAAAAATGAACTACGGTAGTTATGTTAACAATGTTTTAAACTTCAAACTTCAAAATCCAGTTCTTTATAGAAGAATCCACAGTATAAATAAAGTCTTTTAAATCGGCACAAACACGACCAAGTTGCTGCCAGATAATATAAGTGATAAATACTTAATTGTAATTCTTCCCCCACCCCCTTCCATAAATTGCAAAATAGTACAAAAAAAGTGCCAGTTTTAAAAAAAGAATAGGTTGAGTTCTTTTAAGGAGAAAACTTTGATTAAAAAAAAAAAAAAAAAAATGCACCTTAGAGTTCGAATCTTAATTTTTGTCAAAATTCAATGTCAACGGTGATCATTTTGACATCGAATAATAAACCCAAAGGGTTCGAAATACATATATGTCGATTAAATTATTTTGTGGACAAGAGTTGTTAATTTATTTATTATGTCACTTTCCACAGTAGTTCAACGTTTTTCATTGTAAAATCTTGTTACTTTGTTATGACAGGTTATGGTGTATTTAATAATAACATATTTATATTATAAAATTAAAAATCGCTATACATGTACTCTTATTAACTCTTTTGCTGCGTGAAGTAGCTATATTCCCTCAAAATTCCATTGTCTTAAGCTGCAGAAAATGGATTTACGCTACAGCTTTTAAAAAAAAATTTCTTATCCCAGCAAAAAATTGATAATTTCAGGATACAGAATAATTTTACTATCACTTAATCACGCAGTGAAAGGGTTAAAATTACTCAGTTTTGTGAATAATATTTCTTACTCGTATGATGCAGACCACAGCAAATTTGTACAACAGGGCTATCACCAGGAATCACCACCTGAGCTGGAGATAAGCAGGAAACTTTTCCCATTTCTCTCTCTTGGTCACTGCTCACTGCATCCTCTAGAAAACAAAATTTATAACTTGTGTGTGATGAAGACAAACCTTTCACATTTGTAAACACAAAGCTGTCAATTGGTAAAACCTCCCTCCAAAGATAAACAAATTAAATTTAGATACCTCTAAACCCCCCTGCCCCCCAAAAAGTGAATGCATTCTAAATTTAAGCTAAATTAGTCTTTGAATTGATGAGTCTCTTAGCTAGATTTAATACTTTAGCCAAGTTAAGGACTCTTCATGCATATCATAATTACAATATAGAAAAAGGAAGGAAAAATTCCACGACTTGGAACTAAATAAACATTGTAATTATGATATGCTTGAAGAATTTTCTTCAGTTTTTTATCTTCTCCGAGCTGAATTTTCATCAATTTATAATCAAATAAAATTAACAGCAAGAAGAATCACCATCTTGCCGGTTGGGGCCTGCTCTTATGATTTGAGCTAACTATTGATTTCGTGGAATTCCATGCAGACATGTTATAATAACTTAGCAGACCACTGTTCACAAGAGTTCAATTGGTTAGAGCAGCAACAGCAAAAGTCCTTGTTTGAGTCCAGGTCGTGAATTTTCCCTCCCTTTTTCTATACTATATTGTAAAGTTAAAAATTGCTTTTAAGCAATATAACTTACGTGGCTAATAACTTTCTTTAAAGGAAGTCGTGTGGTCACAGTTTTTCTATTTGGAGAAAGAAAACTGCCCACATAATTTCCATGCAAAAACTGCTGCAATGGCAGAAGCTGACATAAGAGTGGTCAACAAAACTGTTTCCTGGTATAGTGAATAGTGAACAGTTTGCTTCCAGAAGAAGTGGCCCAAAAGATAAAGCGTAAAAGTCTGATGGGACCCAAATGAATATTCATTTGGGTGTGAGATGACCTCTTAACCCAAAGCATTGTTTTTCTTATTGCTTCCAAAAGACACATGATCGTGACTCCATCTTGGAGGACTACGGGACCCGAATGATCAATGACTGTTAGCACTTAATTTCCGGTGACATTCGTCCACTTGTTGCCAGTTACACATTGGTTGTAATTGTTTGACCATGCAGTGAAAACGCATAATGCACCAGTCTTGGTAGTCCATTACACAGATCAGGACCTTCTGTGTAAGTCGGGTTTGGACATTTATTTTGGTGGTTCCAATTTATATCACTGTGTTGTTTACTTTCCATTGTCATAATGCAATCATTTTTCATCAACTTTAAGGATCCAAGCAGTAGCCTCATGTCTTTGCAGAGCAATGTATGTTTCTTAACACTGTAGGGGCTGCTGTACAGTAAGATTGTATGAATCCCACATATCCAGTTTATTTATCTTTGCCCATAACTCCACATGTTTGCTAACTGTTGTTAGTGATACGAGACAGTCGGCATTGAACTCATAAATTGTGGATGCTGGCTTTTCTTCAGCCTTTCCAAGCTTCCCTGGAACAAACTCACTTCAGAACAAACTCACTTCACTTATTTTCAGGGAAGAAATGAATAAAATGGTATCTATTTTGGAAAAGCCTTCGCTCAAACGCCAAGACCAGAATATAAAATCGAGTAATTTTGAATTTTTAAATGGTTAATAATCATCGGCCATTTAGCTTTTGTTGGGGGGGGAAAAAATTGACCACCAAAAGACACTTGTCTGCCATTTTGGTTTTCAGATAAAAAAAACTTCTGGAGGGAAGACTGTATACGTGTAAAATCAAATATTTTTATATTCAAATCACATATTTTTATATTCAAATCACATATTTTTATATTCAAATCACATATTTTTCATTCTTAATCTACTCTTTATTAATCATTGAGGTCTGCGTCCCTCCATCCTCAAAAGTTGTGATTGGTGGATTTACTTTGAAAAACTCGTGATTGATGGATTAACAATGGAGGTTTTAAACCATTGTATTCTAGACGGTGCTTGAAATTAAAATCTAATATAAACAATTGTCAACATAATGTGTAAAACCGTCATTGTAAAAGCAGTTTGTTGACTGAGAGGACATAAATTATAAAAACATCTCAACCAAATTTTCTGATAAAATCATTTTCTGATTTTAGTTGGCTTGTTAGTTTTAACTTAATTTTAAACTTATTAAAAACTGATAAATTAAAAAAATTAGGACATTTACTAAAAAAACTTAAAATTAATTTTTTTTTTTTTAATAAATTTTTCTCCAACCTATAGGTGCAGTAGAGAGTTTCTCTTGCACATGATCAGTTTTGCTTCCCTTCGTACTTTTCATACTAACAGCTTTAACAGTATGCTTATTTTTGTGACGGTGGCGTCTCTCATCAAGCCGTCTTTGTAACTGATCTTGTAAGCGTGCCACATGACGACCTCCAAATATAAAGAACAAAAAAAAAAAATTTATAAAAATTATGAACTCCTTTATTAAAATATTTTCAATCAATTATTAAATAAAAATAAAGAGAAAATTCTTCTATTGAATCAGTCAAACTCTTTTGAAAAATAATGGTTAGGACTGAAAAACAAATTAAGTTAAAAACAGTTTATGAACCAATATGTGCAACACAAATCCAAAGTGTAAGTGATAAAATAACAATAAGTAACAATAAAAATTAATAACTGGTGATATGCTACAATCAAGCTCAGCTGTATGAAAATTTTTATAAAGTACAGAGAGTCCGAGATACCAAACAGAATATACTTTTTACATTAGAACCCCAGTTTAACGTTTGTTTTTTTTGCGGGGGAAATCATAATAAGCAGGAAACATTAAATGGGGGTCGTTCTAAAATAAAAAATAAAAAAAATAAAAAGAAAAACTACATGTATAAAAAAAATAGTTAAAATAATTGACGAAGTTTAAGTACATGTTGAAACTATTTTAAGTACTTTTTTATTTAACAATTAATTTTATTCATCACTTAATTTTATTTGAGTTTATGATTTATGCTAAATTTATGTTTTATTATTGTTAATTTTGTGGACCTCGATTTGGCTTATCTACTGAGACAAGTTTTTTATTTGTTTTTTATTTTGACTGGACCCCATTGATCCTATATTAATCCCATTTCGGCTAAAAGCCTATAGACTGCACCATCGCACTTTTTGGTTCCGTGGCGCTACTGTCAACTATGGTATTGCGACTATGCCACATGAGAATGAGCAAACTATCATTACCTACAAATTTACCGTAATTGGTTTTGTATACATTATTTCACTGGTAATTTAAATGAAACACAATTCACTATTTCACTGGTTTCAACGTTTCTGAATTTAAATCCATTTGTGATTTTTATAAATGTATTTTCATCAGAAAGAAAATTAAAAGTACATCACATGGAAATAAACGAGGCCTTTCGGTCATTTTATTCAAAGACCTTCTTCTTGTCATGTTTTGTTATTATTCTTAAAGTGGGTTAGATTTTCATTGTACATAGCTAATGATAATCTTGGCACAGATTCCTTGAGGGAATATTGCACCAAACCAAGGACAAACACAAACATCCATACCCTCAGCAGGATTCAAACCCGCGATTCTCCAGTTCAGAAAGCAAATGTTAAGTGTCCGGCGGCTTCATTGTCATGTTAAGTGTCCCCTTTCTCTTCAAGATCAAATGTTAGTAGTTTTAATGTTACTCAAGCATGCTTTTGAAATGACATATTTCGAAAATATTCTCAGTGTTAAATTTGTAGTAAAGTCTATTGATCCAAATTAAAACAATGGATTTCTGGAACAAAAATGTGATTAGAAGAGGATAATTTTGACAACTCTATCTGAAAAAAATTAGATACATTTTAAGAATCGGGTTAAAAAAAATTTCCTTCCCTTTTCAAAATTGACTAGAGCGTGCCATGTATTAAACCACAAGCATAAGCTTTCTGTACTTGTGTCATTAAAAATTTGCTTGGATAAAAATTCATCAAGCATGTTTGGATAAAGTGGTGGGATAAAGCTCACTATGACTACAGGCAAAACCTAAATTACTAAAAAATTGTAAGTAAAACCCTGTTCAAATTTTTATCTTTCCACGTATTTAAGCTAAAGCAAAAAATTATTTACACGCACATTTTTATTTTATTATTTTATTATTCATGTAAAAATTTAGCCTCTTTTGTAATGTAGCTTTATCTCCACTATTTTTCACTCCTAGAATCTTGAATTTTTGTTGAATGTCCTTTTTAGTAACTGTTTCATTAGAATTTCGCTTGCGTCTATGAAATGAATACCATACTTGACTGACGCGCCACCTAGCGTGATGAAAATCAACGATGCAGTCCATTGGGGCCAATACTGATATGTCTGTAATGGTATATAATAGTATACAAAACTACTATTATAAAAAATTATATTGTATACATAAAAGAAAATGTGGTAGAATACTTATAAATTTAATCAGACTAGGCCAACTCAATTTTACTCCCATGAAATTTGAACTTTTTCTATCATGGATATTTTCACAGCTAAAGAGTATGACTTATGCTTAGAAGCCATCTATGATGAAATTTGAAATTTAAAAGTTAATTTTAGAGACTCGAAAAAAAAAAGCATGTGAACACGAAATGCTAAAGACATCCGTCAAAAAAAAAAAAAAAATTGTTTCGTTATTCGCAAGTCTTCACACAACCCACTCGGCCCTTAACATTTGCCATGCAAGGTTTTCCCGTGTGAAAGTAAAATGTACAATGCATTTTGAGAAATTTGGAGCATTTTGATTTGGCACTATATTGAAAAAAAAAACCCATTAAAAGTGGGAAATACTGAATAGAGAAAATGTAATAAATCGGTAGAAAAACCATTAATAGTAATGAAGAAAAATCGGGACTAAGAAGAAAAAACGTAATATCCAGGAAAACACTGAATGCAGGAAACGTTAAACCGGGTTTATACTCTTTATAGCTAAGTTATACTATGTGATCAAAGTTTAGGTACACAAGGAGGTACACTGGTTCCCCCAAAGAAATGAAACTTTTTTTATTTTTTTTAAATTCCATTAAAATAGAGGTTTCCATTACATATTTCAAAGTTGATTTCCATAAGATTCATTATTTTACACACGTTGTATTGTATGGTGTATATATTTATAATTTCATATCGTCCATTTTACAATACAATTTTTATTATTGTTTAGATAGATATATTTCGTCCTTTCGGACATCATCAGTATTTTTTTCGTTTTCTTTGGAACATAAAAACCCCTCACATAAAAGTACAATAATTCTTCCATTCAAAGTCCTCTGTGAGATTTGTACAGTGGAACCTCGGTTCACGAATACCCCAGTTCATGAACAACAATTTTATTTCGGTTTACGAACCAATATTTCGGTTCACGAACAGGCGACATCACTAACTTCTTATTCTAGGCATGCGCAGATATATGGTGCTACTTCGTACTATATGTACTGTATTCACTTTGTAATTTGCATTCATATGAATATTGCTCCCAAATTTAGGATTTAAATCTTCAATGTATTGTACTTTACCCATATTAAGTTACTGGGGAAAATTTCTGTTTTTGATCGCTTGAACGGATTAACTGTGTTAACATTGATTTGAATGGGGAAGGTTGCCTTGGTTCATGAATAACCTCGGTTCGCAAACATTTCCTGGAACGGATTAAGTTCGTAAACCAACGTTCCACTTATTTTAGAAGTTAGCTATTGGTTCACTTTATGTGAGACACCCTATATACAGTATATCATTGGTGGGGACATGATCAGCACATGACAGATGAGAGAGGCTCTTAACACATAATTCGTCATGCTTCATTTCTAGTTTCGAATCAATGCAATTCCATTTGCTAGCAATGTTTTAACAGTGCACCACTGAGCTGGGCAATAAGACAACTAGGGAGCTTCACTACCATCTACCATGTTAAACACTTTTTTTTTTTAATATCACAAAATAAAATTCAACCATAATGATAGCAACTCACCTCCTATAATTAAATCCAGTCGAATCATATCTCGAACTTTCATGTCAAGAATTCCGCTTACACTTCCACTTCCAAAGGCAGCCAACTCAGATTCTTGATCAACCCCTTCCCTTGCACAGACTCGACAACATCCACATTCAGAACAACCCGAATCGCCTGATCCACAACCACAAGCACTGCATGAAAACAAGGCAATTTAAAAAAAAAAAAAAAAAAGAAGAAGAAATTATTAAATCATAATCAACAATAATATCAATAATTTACATCACAGAATTAAGAATATTTTGTGTTGGGTTACTAGGAACAGAAAAGGGGAGGGACAATCCATATATTCTACTTCATGTGCTATACACACTTGAGCCAAACAATTTTGACAACCTCACAATGAGGTACCCAACAAAAACTAAATAAATAAAAATAAAAAAAATAATAATAAATATAATAAATAAAAAAAGAACATGGCACAAGCTGGCTTGGTGGGTATAAAAAGGCAACATGTTTGTAATTTGCAACATATCCATCACTGCTGCCATGGGTAAAACGAGTGGTTATCAGATCTTGAAAAGCTGATTATTTGCTTTCAGTCCAACGGTGGTATCACTACTGATATTTTTGCCTTGAAGTAAATTTAATGTGACAGTAACGTTCTTACAAATGTGACACGAAACAAAACAATGAAGAATAGATCAAACATGAATATTGAAGTTGGGTTAAATGCAAGCCCTTCGGCCTAAAGAAGTGCTAGGCCCTACACAGATTGAAAAAATTTTAAAATATTTAATAAAAGTAACCCAAATTATATCAATATTACAAATTATACAAGTGGACAACAATTTTCAATGTGATAAAAATTCTGCCGTCGATGTAATAAAAATTCGAACAGATTCAGAATCAGCATCTCTATTACAATTTTCTGTATACCGTAAAATCTTGAATACAGGCCAGGTATTCAAATACACGCCGGTCTCGATTAAAGGTTGGGTGGTGTTTTAAAAATAGATTAAACATCAGGTCTCAAATAAACGCCGGGTCTTTTTCGGGTCATCAATATATGCCTTCTCATTGGTCGCTTCATTTAACCCTTTCTAATTTCGACCAATCCTATGCTACCTTACCCTTGCAGTTTCTGCATATAAAGTTCTCATTCGTAGGGTCTCATTACAAACTACTCATAGGTAGGGTAATCATTTGGACTCTAAGCGCGTCGTTATCAAGGTTGTTATTCTTCTCCATTCAGGTTAGTTTTTTGTTACTTCATTTATTTTTTTTAAGTACCGGTAAGTTACTCCTTATGCTCAGTGATTAACTAAATGTGCAGGTGAACATGGAATTCGGGAAAAGAAAATTATACGATGTAGCATTCAAAACTTTGCCGGATTTATTGCAGGGTGACTAGCGACCGGAAAAACCGGGAAAAGTCAGGGAATTTTACAAAATCAGCAAAAATTGCAAAATTGGAACGAAAAATTGGTCAGGGAAAATTACATGATCAACCGGGAAAAGTCAGGGAATTTTCCGCAATCGTTTTGCTAGACACCCTGTTATTGAGAATAACCCTTAATGCTGGGTCTCGATTAATCGCTGGGGAGGGGGCAGGGGTCTGGACCATTGAGACAAATAGACACCCGGGCCTGTATTAAAGATTTTACTGTAGTCTACAATGACAACAAAATCTCTGAAAACTATACATTCATACACTTGAATTTCATTTTGTGACGTCAAAAATTGAATCGTGATTAGAACTTTTGCTGGCGAAGACTATTTAATTTCAAAAAGCTGCACGATTCAGAAAAATCTACCGTCAATGGAATAAAAATTCGAGCAGATTCGGAATCACTGCCTCGACTTGTTTTACACTAAGTTTTTTCAAGACTCCCAGTAGCGCCAGGGTTTTAAAGGGTTCCCCGTATTGTTACGGAAGCGATGAAAATGGTTGCATGTTTTTCACACTGACAGACGGAGAAACGGTCAAGTTTCAAGGTTAGGATAATGGCTACCTTAAAATTTTGAGGAAAAGACTCTTCTCCTAGTTTGTGAACTGTTCACATGTTGCAGTGTGCAGGCCAATTAACATGCAACACTGAAATAACTTGCCACCCAAATGAACCTGGGGCTGTCAGACAAGGCTGGATTTCCTATAAGGCCAATCAAAGGTGCAGCAATCATATTACATTGAAAAATATGTGTCTAGTGCATAGAATTTTATGACCTAGGGTGCAATTATGTGCTTGGGCCTAGGGTGCAGAAATGTGTACATCCGGCACCACTGTGGAGATGTTTTTCCACAAACTGAACAAACATTCCCTGGTATTCTTCGTTGTCGAGCAGAGAAAAGTTTATAAACCAGTTCTTATTGGTAGCTTGACCTGGAGCTATTGCTGGAGAAACAGACAAAGGATCCCAAGAAGGACAGTATATTGTGTATGGAGCTCCCGAGCCGATGGAGGAATCACTGCACCTATGCTGATAAACAGGCATCAACGAAACAGGTTCAAGTCTTTAATATTCTTAAAGAACAGTTATTGGCATTTCATTTCCAATTATTATTTAAAACAAATAAACAGAAATTTATGTCAATGTGCATTAAAGGAAAGATCTATATTTTTATTGACATGGCCAAAGCAACTAGTAAATGCCATTAATAGGTTGATTTTCACTTTTTTTCCTTCATTATTTTCCAAATCATGAATTCCATATGGTGAAAAATGTAATGTAATGCAAGAAGAATGCGATAGTTTAAATGGGGAGGCCGTGGCCTGGTGGGCTTTCACCGAAACACAACTTCTATGAAGTTAAGCAACATCAGGCACGGCTAGTCACTGGATGGGTGATTCACGATCTTCGGGGGGGCGGCGCCGGGGGGTTTCATACAGCAGTCGTTAATCCAGGTTCATCCAGGGAGCCAACTCGTCGGCTTCTAGCCATACAGGCCCTGGATGGACATATTGCATTATCAGTAAAAATAAATAAAATTTCACAAAAAATAATATATAAACTGGAAAACAATTTTAAATTTTGTTTTATTAATTCCTCCCCTCCCCCATCTAACTTTAATAAACATGTTTAAAGGACAATTCTACAACGACATACTACTTTAAGTCAAAAGAATAAGGATTAATAGCAAATAATCATGGCATATATAAAAGATTTTTAATTTGGAACTCTAAATGTATGAAACAATGAAATTTTTCAATAGGGCAAGGGTATCCATCTTAGGAGAGATCCTGATGTCACTGGATGTACAGCTCATATAAATCAGTACATTGTTAATGTAGAAGTTGTTCACCAATTACATCACATCAGGCAAGGGAGAGAAAAAGAAAAATAAAAAGACTACTGAGACAATGATTTTTGATTTACAAAAGGTTTTTCTATAATGAAATAATGGACCAAAATTGAAATTTTTCAATGAATGTGTGGTATATATCAAAAAATGATATTTTGAAAGAAAAAATATTAAATTCGATTTTTTGCATAGAGTTGTCCTTTAGAGAACATTTCAACTGACACCTTATTAGTTTCATAAATAAAGAAGAAGCAAAAATTTAACTAACAGCCCAGGGTTTCTTTCCGGTCGCCCACTACTGATGCAACCTGATCCATAACCAGTGCATTCAGTGCAAACTGAACATATCATGCACTGGTCATGTTTCCATTTGTGTTTTCCTGGTGAGCACATGACAAAAGGTTCCTCTAATTCCAATTCTTCATCTTCACCTTCTTCCTCATTTGCAGTTGCCATTGCAACAGACATGACTAGAATAAATTTAAAAAACAGAAAACTAGTTGAAATGAATGTACATTAATTAAAAAGGAAAAAAAATATAAATGCAATTGAATATGCCTTAAACTTAAAGTTATGACAATAAATAATTTTGTTTGTTTGTTTTTTTAATTTCATTTTTATGTGAGCTAGTTCTCAGACTTTAATATAGGGGGTGCCACTTAATGTAACTGCAGTTAATGTTATCAATCGGCTATTGTTATCATTATTGTGCAGAATAAAATGGTTATATGCAAATACATTGAAACTCTGCTGTTTATTGTAATCAATACTTTTACATAGAAATTCCTGCAAGGAAAGACTCAAATCCTTGGAAAGTCCTCTATTTAAAGCCAATTTAGCTAATCATAGATCCAAGGAATCGTATGTTTTTGGTTTTTTTTTGATATGGTTATTTTTTACTAATTTTATTATCCTTTACTGTATTTCATTTCACGGAAGACTTTGAATTGATGATCTACTAAGGAAAACCAGAAGGCAATCAACAATACTTGTGTGTTTTGTTTAATTCTTCATTAATTCTTGTTTAATACTGTATTAATCTTCCTTCTTACTGTATCAAGTAGGTATGTAGTATATAATAAAAGCAGGCTCTATAGCAGTGATTCCGCCATCCGCTTCCGGTTTCTTTTGGGCTTGCTACAGGATTCCATGCGGCTCTCAAGATTTTTTAGAAATATGTAATGGGCGGCCAGAAATAGGATAAATTTAAATTAGTTTTTTGGGAAACAGTGCACTTTATATTAAAAATCTTAGAAAAGGTTAAAAATCTGTAATAAAAATAGTTGCCGACCCTTGCTCTATAGTCTTGTAATGTTCCAGCAACGTCTCTTTATTTCAATTTCGGTTACTGTTATCAATAGATTATCATTATCAATTTGGCTTTGTCCCAAAGTGATCACATTAAGTGGCACTTACTGTTTTACCTTTGCAATTAGAAATAAATTATAAGTTGATCATGTAAACATGAAGACAATGTTCAGAAGAATTATGCACCATTTTTATGATGACTGATCGGGGTAAACTCACACGAGTCATCAGCTAGGGAAAACAGAAGAAGGTTTCAGGATTCACAAGCAGTGATTTCATTTTTAAAGTCAAAGAAAATTGCATGTAACAACGATTTAAAGAAAATAACATATCAAAACTTGAGAACCAAGTCAATTAAATAGGTAAAACAAGATCAGTGCTGCGATACTTTGAGGATCTGAATGTGCCATAAACAGAAAAATCAACTATTACTCAACCCAGTCATTCATTTGTAGTTGAATACTTTGTTTTGATTGGCTTTCGCCGGTTATAAATACTCTGCTCGTTCTGTCCCAATTCAGTTCTCTCAAGGTCTTCTCGGGGTTCTCTCTTGGTCTGCTGAATGATGAATGCAAAGCATTCGAAATGCCCTTCCAGTATTATCAAGTTGTATCTTTTCAACTTGTACTTCGTTGTGGTTAAAGAGTCTTTATTTAATTTTAAGTTTTACACAGTTACTATCCACATAATTTTTAGCAATTTTTTATTAATGGTGATTCTGCTGCTTACTCATAAAAATTAAATATTAAATTGAGGGGAATCTTGGGAATTCATCAACATTGTAATAAGTTTATCTATCATTTCTTCATATCTCCCCCTCCTTACTCTATACTTAACATATTGAAGGAGTTTATTTCTATGTAAAAATGTATTTCTAAGTTAATTTCGTGACACTAAAGTGATAACAAGATACCCGTTTCTATTTTCTCCTTGTGGATCAAAGGTTACCACTTTAGAATTAGTTCCATTCTACAATATTCCTTCTTTATGCTAAACAAAACACTTACTTTCTTTGTTAAAATTATATGAAAATTCTCGTCCACATTGCCCACGATTATTGATGCCAAACGTATGAACCTGTCCATTGTTGGATAACACAACTACATGAGCTTTTCCCAATGCAACCTGAGAAACGTGGATATCTTTAAGATCGTTTACTTGACCTAATAATAGAGAACGTATAAAAATGATTATTAAGTACAGGATATTATTCTTATTACTTTATAATATACATAAACCTCTTAAAACCAAAATTGTCAAGATTTGGTCCCTTTTGGTTTGCAAAATTTGCCACATTAAAATTAAATGTAGGAACACCTTTTAAAATTAATTGATTTAAGTCTTATAACAGGAGCGTGTCCATTTAAATTTACTGCATGGTTAATCACATAATAAAATTTACTGGAATTTTTTTAAAGTTGTGTGTAGTGACTAATTTTTTAAGAAGTTGCTGATTAGAAATTATGCTTCAAGATTTATAATTTGTGATTGAATTTTTGACTTTACCAGTCGCATGATCACAGTGTGCAGTGTCCTTGCCAAACATATAAAGCTCGCCTTCTTTGGTAACTAGAGCGCTCGTCCCGTTATTGCATGCTGTATATACAATGTTTAGGCCTTCAACTTTAATCATTTTCTTTGGTTTCATTGGTTTAGGTTGCCGCCTTCCTTTACCTGTAATGAATAAATAACAATGGTCAATGGAGTACATGTATAATGCAAAGAAACACGATATTACATTTTCTAAAAGAAACGAGAAAGATTTGTTCTCAAAATCTTCACGCGATTTCTATCCTGATCTGAATACCTCACGTTATATCAACACTTTTGTGTGGCTATCACAGTGAAGTCCACACACTGCTGGCCATTAAAATTGCAACTCGGGAAAGAAGTATTCGATCGATCCAAAAATCGCAAGATATATAGATAATGGAAGGACGTGTAAATGATTAGCAGAAGAGTGCATATACAAATCGTATATACCAGTAACATCTCCATGAAAACAGTATAAGAATGGAAAACAAGAGCTGCTTTTAAGTATTTGAATTGTGTTTGTTCATCATTTTGTATCCAAAAAAGTTTTAATATGCCATGTAGAAGATGACACCAGCCAAACTAGCAAATGTTACGAGCTTTTGCCATGGAATAAGTATGAAAATTATGTATGACAAAATCACAGGTCAGCATTTGAATGTTCTAGGGGCAGTAAAAAGCTGCTCAGAAGGAAAAGGTGCACCATTGTAATCACTGGGGTCACTATTTTGAGTTTCAGGGAAAACTAGCTAGGTTGTGTTTATCTGGCATACTGTTGTGTATTGGAAGACTTGTGAAATTGAGTAATTTCAAATATTTTAATCTTTAATAATCATAACGGTTTAGAATTTTCTAATCAAAATCACCATCTACAATTTCGCCTTTGAGGAAATTTCAGTTTCAAAAACGCCAATTCTGGGGAGGGAGGGCTGCAGTATTGAGCACTTTTTAATACATTAAGTCCTATTGAGTCTGCTAAAATCACAATTATTTTATGAATATTTTAATCTTTAATTGTTGACATGCAGTCTGTCAGGCTCCAGAATAGTCAGGTTTCATGAAATCGCCCTCTTCCTCACGCATGGTTGTCTTAAGCTCTTCAGTAGGTTCTAGTACATTGGTGGCCAAAAGTTTGGACCAACCAGCAAATCAATAAAAAATGAATTTATACTAAAAATATTTTACACCTACAACTCTAAGTAAATATGAAACAATATTCAGGGAAGAAACAAATTTATCTAAATAAGACTGGCCAAAAGTTTGGACCAACATCACAAACATGCAAATAATTTGCATATTACAAGTCATCATGTTGCGTGGTGAGCACTAAAACCATATTATGTATTGTATAATGTTAACTGAAGGCCAAATTAGAAATTGTGAACTAGCAATTTACAAACTTCAAAAAAGTTGCTGAAATCTCCCATGTGAGCAGGAATTGTTAAAAATGTTAATTGGAAATAGGACGACCGTGTGCACTGACGCGAAGAGACAAATCAAGAATTAAGAGACATGTTAGAAATGATATTACATCTGGGCATGTAGTCAACACCACACAAGCCAAACTTAATCTGCAACTTGCTGCCTCAAGAAGAACATTTCGCAGCGAACTACGTGCTCAGAACTTTGCCTATGAAATTATACCCAAAAAGTTGCCACTAACACAGAAACAAACGCAGGATAGACTGGAGTTTGCTAAGACACATCTGCATGAAAACACAGACTTTCAATTGGTTGTTTTTTCTGATGAAATACGAATCAGTTTGGATGGTCCTGATAATATAGCTTCTTATGAAGAGCATCGTGATAAAGAAACACTTGTTCCACTGCGAATTAAGCGCCAAATGGGTGGTAATGGAGTGATGATTCTGGGTGCCATTGGAAGCAATGGAAAGTTGAAGATTCACATTATAGATGGACATTGCACAACAGCTCAATATAAAGATGATCTTCACAATGTGTTCATCCCTTTGTGCAAAGTCTAGTTTAAACAAAAACCATGGATTTAGCAGCAGGACAGTCCTGCAATCTATACTGCACGAGTTGTGAAAGCCTATTTTGAGAGCAATAACATTTCCACTTTTGCTTGGACTGCTCGAAATCGAGATCTCAATATTATTGAGAATGTGTAGCATCTCACGGAACAAAATTTACCAAAACATTTAGTACAAATCTCGAGAACAACAAATAGCAGCCATTCAGAAAGCTGTTAAGCCAAATGTTATTAAAAGCTCATTTAATTCTATTTCAGGTCGTTTGTCAAATATTGTAGAGTCAAAATGATCTCAAATATCAAACTAATTGCTTAGTTAACGATGTAATACTTTTTTCCCTTTATGTTATACAAATGTGGTCCAAACTTTTGGCCAGTCTTATTTTGATTTTAGGTAATAAGAAACCAACAACGCAGAAATAAATTTGTTTCTTCCCTGAATATTGTTTCATATTTACTTAAGAGTTGTAGGTGTAAAACAGTTTTCGTATAAATTTAGTTTTTCTTGACATTGCTGGTTGGTCCAAACTTTTGGCCACCAGTGTAATGCCCACGTCATCACAAGTGGTTTTACTACTGGCAAAAGCAAATTTGAAAGTACGATTGATTTGAAATTTTGAAGCAACCTGTCGGCCTGCACATCAGTATTTACATAATTTTTTTTTTTTTTTTATTGAAACACGTTTTATAGTTTCATGAGCTTCTTTCTGGAGAATAAAGTATAATGACTGGAGATTGTCCTATTAAAGGATTATCACACATACTAGTATAAGTTCATATGCAAAAAATGTGTGTATAATAAAGAGTTTGACAAGCCATCAAACTAAGGACGAATTTGACGGAATCGACTTGCCTGATCCTCCCCAACTTCTAACTGCGGATGAAAAATGCTGTAAATGGGTTATTGTTGTTTACCAAACTCAATCAGACTAACATATAGGTGTTATTCATATAAAAGCCCTATTGCCTACAATGTGCGAAACAAATCTGCACAATCTATGTCTAATTTTTATATATCGTAAATTTAGGCATTGTCAGGTTTTTGTTATTTTTCCCCATTTTCTTTATGTTTGCCACGTTACTTTATTTCAATTATTAGTTGCTGACGTTTAAGATAAAATGTCATTTTTTCTTGATTTTGACATTGTTTTTAATAATTTGAATCCTAAGAGTGATCTCTTATATGAGGGTTGGAACTTTAATAGTGGCAACTATTTATCTACAACTGAGATACCTGGTTCTAAATTTTATTGTCCTTCAATGTAGTAACCAGCATTGTGAATAACCTGTTTCCAGTGATGTGGAAGTCGTAGTATACCTTTAGCAGTGTCTTTGGTGCTGATAGTTCGAATGGGGTGGTCGATTGTCTAATGAATCTCTGGAACAGTTGGGAAGCGAAGGCCACGAAGCGATTCCTTCATCTTAGGGATCAAGTCGAAGTCACAAGGGCTTAAGTCTGGGGAGATCCCACTGCAGAACCCACCCATCATTTTGCAAGATGATGCTCGATCTCATACAGCGCAAGCTGTGGCTGATTTGTTCGATCAATGGGGCTGGGAAGTGCTGTACCATCGACTCCCCAGACTTAAGCCCTTGTGACTTCGATTTGATCCCTAAGATGAAGGAACCACTTCGCGGCATTCGCTTCTGAACTGTTCCAGAGATTCCTCAGGCAATAGACTGCCCCATTCGAACTATCAACAACAAAGGCGCTGCTAAAGGTATCCTACGACTTCCACATCGCTGGAAACAGGTTATTCACAATGCTGGTTACTACATTGAAGGACAATAAAATATAGAACCAGGTATCTCAGTTGTAAATAAATAGTTGCCACTTTTAAAGTTCAAACCCTCGTATGTAATCGTTTAACTACTTTAATGAATAAAAACGGCAAATGTTAATGTAATTCGTACTTTCACTTATTTTTTCATAACATATAGATTATATTCTGGTAATTGGTAATAAAATTAATAAAATTTCATTTCAAAATTTTTATCCCAGTAGGTACCCAAACGTACGATCAACAGTTATGTTACGAAAAATGTACATCAATAGTTAAAGGTTAAATAAAAACTTTAAACTACAGCGAATGTATCCTACAACAACTTCAGCACATTTACATGTATTTGGTATTGTCTAAATAACAGTGGTAATTCCATGCTAAATTTTGGAAGGACTTAGAAACTACTGGAAGATAGAGCAGATTATTTCATAAAAGACAACACACTCCACAAATTGCTGGATAGAGGAAGGTTTAAAGTTTTAAAGCCTGCCTAGACGTTCAGTTCAATGCCACAGACAGCAGCACCCACTTGTTTATAAGCTAATGGTGCTGCCCTAGGTTTTTGTGCACTGCAGTCTTCAAAGTGTAACTCCAGTGCTCAAGTGCAAATCGCATTCCACCGTCAGGTGAACAAACAGCCAGCTCATCATAAGCAACTTTATGAGTGGCATAAAAAATTCGCAAAAATAAGGATTTCCTCCTGTGCCATCCCTGTTTTCTTATAAACAAGAAACAGCCCTGGGAATGAAATTTCTTAGCAGAGCTTATAAAAGTTTGAACCTTCTTCTATCTGGTGATGTGTACAATGTGGTTTTAAACTTTTATGGTTATTTGAAATAAAAATATGATGTCTGCTCCACAGTCTTGAATAATCCTCTATAAACAATAAAATTTAATGAGAAATCAAAGTTCTTCCTAGGCAATGAATACATCAAAATTAAATAAACTCATGCTTATACATACTCTGATCGCCATCCTCTCCACGGCGGGCTGTCCCTACAAAATACACGCTGCCATCATCTGCCACGAGTAACGTGTGAGATCCTTCGTGGCCTACAGAATGATGAATAATTTTCGGAGATTTTGTGATTGGCAATTCGTTCCATCGAACACTTGCTGAATTACTTTGCTTGATTCCAAGACATTGAGCTTTGCCAGAATAGAGGATCTATGGACAACATACAACAGAGAAACAGTAAAGAAGAATATAAGTGATGTATATCAGTTAAGATAGAGAATAATAATAGAAACAATCAAACATTATTTATTATAAGAGAATATAACTGCTCTTTAATTAGTCTATGAACTTAATTTTTAAAGTGTATACAGCTGGCTATTGCAGAGATGTCTGTGCGCAAGAATCTTCAGACATTTATCATAGCTCAGAAAAAGTAGCTTAAATCATGGTTTCGAAAGCCAGATAAATCACAGTTTGCCTAAACGGTGAGGAGACATCCCAGATGCAAGCCAAGAATAAGATCTAGGCGAGGAGAGCTCTATTTAGATGCCCAGCTATCGAAGCAATCAAAATGGTAGATGCGCATCGGACATGTGTATAATCCTTTCAAAAGCTGCAATTTTAAAATTTCCAATTTCAAAAGATTCATTCCTTCTTCATTATACAGGTCCTTATGGTGATTATATGCTGTCATCCTAAACATAGTGATTAAACCTTGCCCTGGTACCCGCTATGCACAACGCATCATCGTCATCTTTCATTTTTCCCTCACGCCTTCCAACTCACTTCACTTCAACTGAACAAATTACATCTTTTTTTTAATTTCTTCTTTTTATTGTTTGATTTAGGTATTCGCCACATTTTGTATAACTTTTAGAAATTGTGACGTTTATCTTTTGCTTTATGATGGTCAAAATACAGTTCCTTTATTAACTCAACAAAATAGCTGATTCTTTTCTCTCTGTTACAACCATCACTGGATAATGTCATGGGGAAGCACATGCATACTCGAAAAGGAAGCTCAGCAAAAGTCTTATCACAAGATTTTCTTTTATAATAGAGAGACATTCCTCCGCAAAGCCAACATAAAAGGGACATATATCTCGGCCATGTCACTGTTGCCATTACCATGACATGCTTTCCACGGAATACGTCTACAAATTTGGATCACTTCCATCTTACATCTTGTTTAGGTCATGGAAAGTACAGTGGGATATCAGAAAGTAATGCCGTTTATTTTTAACAGAGGAAATATAGTCGCTGTGTAAAAGTTAACACTGCCAAAAGGAAGGCTGAGTACATGCACAGATATTGCATAACTAGAATTGTTTCTCACACACTTACTATATGCTACCAGTTTTTTTAAAAATGGCCGCCGCTATCACATCGTCTACAGTGGAAAAACAGCAAGCTATTATACGTTTCTTTTCACAAAAGACAAGAAATCCCATGGAAATTCACAGAGAAATAGAAGTTTATGGTGCAGACTGTCTGAACTATTCAAATATGTGCAATTGGTGTAAAATGTTTTGGGAAGGAAGTTAGCTTTGTCAATAAACAGAGTTCTGGGCAGCCTGCATCAGTGGCGACATTAGCCATTATCGAGGACATTAACAACACAATCAGAGAAAACCATCGCATTTCCTTCAAAAAAGTAAGTGAAATATTTTGCATATCCTATAGATCTGCATGGGATAGGGTGTATGAGAAGCTTGGATACCACAATGTCTGTGGCGTTGAATTCCAAGACTGACACCAGAACAGACTGACAACAGAATGAAATGCAGTCTGCAACATCTGCAGCGGGACAACCAGGAGGAAAACGCCTTTCTGGTATGGAAACATCTAAATTCTCCGCTTCACAAAAAAAGGAAGGTTTCTCCTTTAGCTCGGAAGATTATGCTTACAGGTTTTTGGAATATGTGCAAGACATCCTATATGCAGAGTGTCTGCCTCATGGGTCAACTGTCAACGCTGCTACTTATTGTGAAATGTTGACTAAACTGCAGCGTGCTATTTGGGATGAGTAATCAGAAAGAGGAAACAATGTTCGACCTCTTTGTGACAATGCATGCCCACATGTGGCCAATGCAGGCCAAGCAAAACTGGTCAGTTTCATTTGGGAGGTTCTGGACCACCCAACCTATAGTCTGGAATTAGTGCCCTCAGACTACCACCTCTTTGGTCCTATGAAGGAAGAGATTTCTAGGTGGTCAGGGATTTGAGACTGAGAAACTCAAATCTGCTGTGCGTCATTGAATGTATTCATAGCAGATGGAGTTCTGTAAGTGGGGTATTCTGAAACTGGTGCACTGGGATAAATGCCTAAATCATCAAGGTTCTATGTGGCAAAATAGATAAAGATGTGTAGTTTCAGCTGCATTTAGTTGTTTACCTGTATATTTTGTAATTTTCTTTGAAGAAAATAAATGGCGTTACCTTTCGATATCGCTTCGTATTTATGTTGAAATGATCAAAAAATCGTTCCTTGAGAGATATACGGAACATCGAAGATTATTTCTAAAAGGGGACGAAGAATCCACAGGAGCAAACCTCAATTTGGGCAACAGAGGAAATAATGTCTAAAGTATGAAAATGAACCCAAGAAGATCGCTATATATACAAAGCTACGGAAACTCAAAAATACCATAATACTGATAAAAATGAATTATTAAATACCCACGTCAATTTTGAAATGACCTAAATAATCCATGCTATTGGATGAAGGTGAGGAAGTGTCAAAACACCTATTAGAACTTATTATGGTTTCAATCGTTATTCCACCAATCAGCGAAAAGCATCCCCCTTGATGGGTTGCTGACTGGTGTACATGCCCTCTTGCTGTAGTATTTTTCTCACGTACAGGGTGATTTCTTTGCAATTCCAACTTGAAGATTGTGTGTATGTCAAAATGCACTGGCCACAATAAATTACCGCACAGCTTATCAAAATCCCTTCTTACATGCTGCAACAGCGACCATGATGGATTGGTTTGAGATTATTAATAGTCGATGTAGAGAAATTATATGCTGACCATCACTGGTTAAAAAATTTCTGTCTGGGACACCAGTCTTCCCAAGGGTGCTGGATTAAAAAGGTGCCACTTAACCCAGAATCTTATTTTCATAAATCTTTTAGAAATTTGAAACATCAATCTACTGATACAGATTCTTACTTTCCCTGCATTTGTTCGTATCAATGCAAAATCTTTTCCTGCGCTTACAATCCCAGGCTCTTCATCAAATCCAATACCTGCAAACATATGGGAATTAAAAAGTTATTGTTGAGGAGTGGATCTACCATATTTAGCAAAAATAATATTTAGGTAATCCACAGGAGAAAAGATACTATTCCGACAAAAATGAGAAATGACGAGCAAGGACTATTAAGTGAACTTACTTATAGTATGAATCGTCATCTCCTCATCAAATGCTGCATATCCAAATACGTCGAGACATTTCCTAGCCAATTTTAGTGGCAATTCTCCCACACATGGCATAGGACTAGAACTTGGACTAAATAAACGGACGACAAAACTATCCTGGGGGGGGGAAAAAATTAAGCAATTAACCTATTAATTCATAAAAAAATGAGGCATTTTAATAAATTCTTTTCATAAAGCACATAAATTGCAAAATAATAGGTAGAATTCATATATTGTGTCTTCTGAAGAAAGAAACTTCTAAGTTTACTGCTCCAAATTCCAGTCTTCCTAGATTGTATTGTTAGCTCAAAATTCACAAGGCAAAGAAAAGGAACCCACAACAGCTATACTCCTTTGCACAGTAACTGTGCTACTTATTTTTCCCTCAGGCCATAACTGATTTGCATCAATCATGCAACACGATCGAGTAATTCAATGAGGTTATTTCAAAACTCGAAACAAACACGGATAGAAAGAAACGCTTCCTTTTATTTTTTTATATCATTTTACTAGTTGTGTACACTGAGGACATAGGATAGACCCCAACCAATATACACTATTTATTGTTACGAAGGTGAATCAAAAAGTGAGTTACACTCGGCACTATCTGTGGTCAAAGAGCGCAGACATCATTCGCAGTTTTTAAGGATATTGGCTGTATGTCTATAATTGCAGCGTGGCATGATCCCACGTGTTCAAGCGTCTATTGTGTACGCAAGATCCCAGTGTTGGCGCAGTCGTGGCGCAGCAACTGATTGTACACTCCAAGTTGGAGATTCGCGGAACGATCCATTTTTTGTGGGCGAAAGGCTTAAATTGCACTGAAACCCATAAGGAATTTTGCAGTGTCTACGGGGATAATGTGATTTCTCGTCCTGCAATTGTGAAGTGGTGCCAGCAGTTATAAAATGGGCGCTCAGATTTGACAGACAAGTATTGCGCAGGAAGACCATCCACGTCCAACACTCTCGAGCACATTGCTCGCGTTAATGAGATGATTCTGGACAATCAACGAATCAGAATTAAAGAAATCGCCAGAATACTTAGCGTTTCTTATTGGAGTGCGCACTCGGTTATTCATGACATGGTTGAGAAATGCTGGAGCCGATTTTTACGGCAATGGCATGGAAAAGTTAATTTCACTCTAAGACAAGTGTCACAATTGTTGGGTGATTATGTAGAAAAGTGAAATAAATGGTGCACGTTTTCTCAGAATGTGTGGAAAGGATCTTAACTTACATCTGTTTTTACTGTTTCAGAGTGTAACTTACTTTTTGATTCACTCTCGTAGTTACATTAATTTTTATTGACAAACTGTTAAGACTATGTCTTCGAAATAAGTATCCGGCATCCCAAATCTCAGATGCTCATACGTGGCAAGAGGATTTTTCTTCATATGCAGGGAATTCCACGCCGTAGTTGCTTCTTATTTTTTCAAATTTTTAATATTTTTAATGTCAGTTATAAAGACCTTTTCGAGATGCGCATTTTACCATTAGGTGGCAGGAAAGTGCTATTTCCGTCCGCCATTATGAGATGTTGACTTTTCAACTTTCAAACTATAGTGTGTATGGAACTTGAAGGATTTCGGCAATCGCAGCCAACCTTTCTATTTGCAGTGTTTTTTACATAAATTGTGATGGTTTTGGGTGCTCAGATGGAACTGCCAACCATGCAGTAGGGTTTGTTTTATGCCGCAGTAGGATGTCCAGCTATTTTCGATTGCAACAATGGAAAAAGCAATTTTGTGTTGATCACACTCCTTTAATTTGTGAAAACTGCCTTATTCTTTGATTTCGTTTCCTAAAACTGACGCTGAACACCTGAAATGGACGGTTGCAATTAACAGCAGGGGGGGGGGAGAACTGAATTCAATTTATGCATGCTTTCAATGTAATCTAACAATTGTTATATACATTAGTTAAATATATTAAGGGAAATAAATATTTTCAATAAAGTTATATGGAACCGTAGTTTACAGAAGCGCATCTTCCTGCCTCTTGAAACTTAAGTAAAATTAATTTAAATTTTGAATTTGAGGCTTGTTTCTTTAGTAATTACTACTTTTCCTATATTATTTGCTTAACATGCTCAGTTTGCTCCAATCAACATCTCATAATTGTGGCAGCACAACTCCCACTAGAAAAGGTCAATAAAATAAATATAAAAATCTTCAATAAAAATATTTAAAATTCGTTAAAAATTTATTAAAAATGTTTATGAAAAACAGGACAATATAAAAATAGTAAATAAGAAAAAAAGAAGAAAGGAAAATCTTTCTCTGTTGATATTGTCATTTTTTCCCTATAAGATTCGGTTTTACCCTTACACACTCACTCTTTTCCTTGTGGAGTATATTGGAGCTTTAACAAAAGAAAGTAGGCCATTGCATGAGACAAACTGAATGCACTGTTGGCATGAAAAAGAGTCGACTCCTGAAAGAACAAGATGGGGCCCAACAGCTTCTTCACTAGAGCGCTATGGAGTGGTGTTTTATCTCCACATCAGATATTTTACAAACTTGATTATATTTAATTTGTTGATGACTCGTCTACTCTCCACAACGTTCATTTTAAATGTAATAATTTACTTACATCTTTGGAAGATGCAATATGTCCTATATGCTGTCCATCGCTAAACATGACATTTGGTCCCCAGTCTTTGCC
This sequence comes from Rhysida immarginata, assembly GCA_023313115.1. Taxonomy (NCBI): domain Eukaryota; kingdom Metazoa; phylum Arthropoda; class Chilopoda; order Scolopendromorpha; family Scolopendridae; genus Rhysida; species Rhysida immarginata. Next base: position 3,292,636 of record JAHWFO010002062.1, read on the forward strand.
TGGAATCATAACCAATATTTATCATTGTACGAAATGACATCAGTGAAAACTGAAAATTTAAGAATTTCAACTTACCATCAATCATTAGAATTTCCTTTTCTTTCAGCAGATCCCTGTCCAGTGCTATGATTTTGTTTGTTGAAGAAGAGAGAGATTTAAAAAAAAGTCGACCCTACAAGCAATAAAAAATAAAGTGAATTTTAAAAAACAAAATTTGTATCAGAGATTCTTCTCTTTAACTACAAAAGAGTTAAAAAGATTCGCCCAATTTAAAAATCCATACAATTTCATACATTGAGTGGCCAAACAATTAGAGACACTCAATAACCTAGTGGATTAATTAATTAATAACCTCAATAACCTCAATTAATTGGATGTTACAACGCAGAGGCCTATTAACCCTAAATAACTAGCCATTTTCAAACACTGATAAATAACTTCACAATATATGTTGCTTCCAGTCGACAGCATTATTCAAATGAACCAATCAATCTAAGCATGAATCGTTTGCAGGGATCTAGCCACTTAATTCCTTTTGTGCAGAATTCTGATAAGTCCCTATTTGTTGTTACCATAAGTAGCTGAATTTTATTTTGAATAGAACGTGCATAGCGTTCATGGGTGGAACCGCTGTTATTATGTGGTCATGTCCAAAAGAAACTCTTTAACATGCTACGGAAAGGGGATGGAACAAGTTTGATCCCATGAAGGCTACCAAGCGATGCCATTGTTTGAGACAGAGCTCCTATTGAAAAGTATGCAGACCGATTAAGCATACAATTCAATTCGTTTTTAAACTTTACTTAAATAGTGTCAATTGTTGCCCATTATTATTGTTTTAATTGTTATGCCGCTAATCATTACTTAGAAAAAATGGAATTAAGTAAAGAAGATTATTTCGAAATATTAGTTTTGTTTACGTTATTATTAACGATTTGTATGCAAAATTAGGGTAAATTCGCTATCTTTGAAGACCCATAACTCAAAAATGAACGATCTAAAACAAAAATTGTATTCGGCATTGTCGTCTCAATTTTTTATGTAGAATACACTCACAAAGTTTTTTAATATCTGTTGTGGTACACCCTGTACATAAAAGTCACTAACACGGTCGATGAATCAATTAGCCGACCAGGTGGCCGAGAGGGCTAGGGCGTAGGCTTTCTAGTTCTCGAGTCCACCTGGTCGTGGGTTCGAATCCCGCCGTGGGCATGGATGTTTGTGTTTGTCCCGGGCTGCGTACAGATATAACTTGTGTGAAAGGCGCAAAATGACCTTAGTAGTCGACGCCAAAAAATCTAATCAACCAACCAACCAACCAACCGGTCGATGAATCGTGGGCCACAGAAGTTTGACCTCATGGTCACTGAATAGTGGCTCCCGCTTTGACTGGGTCCTTTTTCCTTATGTACTGAACATTTGAATATCCAAAATTCCTATTTTAACACACACATTTGATTTTTACTACATGAGCCTCACAACTGTAGTTCGAAGGTTTCCCCTTTTCTCTTTTCAGCTTCGCGGCCCAAGTTAATTGTCTTTCTGGTTCGCGAGGGGAAAGTTTCACTATAAAACCCATTTTCAGAACGATTTGAATACCTTAATGCCACGTAGTATAACATTTGTGGCCATTAAAATCATTTAAAATAACAAAAAAACACATGAAAATCGTCTTGCTTCCACACAACTATGCTCTATGCTAAATATTCGCAAGTTGGACACAACATGGCGGAAAATAAAATGTGACAATGAACAACCAATAGAAAACTGTCCTACGTATGGCCGCACTCTATAGGTATTCGACGTAAAACTCCCTCTGTGGCGAAATTCGTAATTAATTTTTTATTTTCGCTGAAACAAATTCCCATCCCTTCATTAGTCCTCTACAAAATTTCACACTTTTCTGATGATTGGTTTCGCTTGTAGGCAACTTTGCAATAAGGTCCTTTAATTATGGACACCGTGTAGGAGTACTCCTCTGGAAGGCTGATTTTAACCCAAGTTACAGAGGGAGGGAGGGGGGTAAGGCGAAACGTTACGGCGCGTTACAGAGGGGGGAGGGGGGTCAAAAATCTTCAAAAATTGTGTTACGTAATACTTGAACGGCCCCTAAGTAGTAATTACATGCTCTAGGTTTTGACTGTAAGGTGTCTATGCCTCATTGAAAAATAAAAATATAGTAGGTAACAGAAAGAAACACCATTTATTTCTTTGTGCAATTGAAACTACACGTCTTTATCTACTTTTCCACATAGGAACCCCGACGATTTAGGCATTAATCTTTATGAAATTGCCTAGGAAATGCCCGCTGACCACATTCATTAACAGAAGCCATCTTTACTTTTATTGCGACACTAGCGCCACCACAGCCTCCAATTGCGGGAAGGTTAAAAATATTTGAGTTTTCCTACATTTTAAACCCGGTCTGGTTAGTTTATATTATAAAATAAATGCATAGTAAAATTTTGAAATGTCGTACATAATTTTGAATCACCCTATACAGGATGATTCAGAAAGGTAGGTCAAGAATGAAATACCATGTACAGTTTGTAGCGGGGAACAATATTTTTCCTATAAACATGGGTCTGGAAATGCATCCTTACAGAGATAATGCAACTTGTACAAGGTAGGAATGGATATGCATTATCCGGACGGCAATGGTAGGGTCCATGTAAATTAGGATCTAAACATGTATATTGTTCATGTTCTCTCCTTTAAAAGAGAGGAAACAAAACATGTAACTCCATTGTCGTACAATGGATCGCTTGACTAATGAGGAGTTGGCGGACATGCATCTCGTCTACGGTGAGGGACAGGATAATGCTAGTCCTTGAAGCAGAAAGGATTTACCAACAGCATTTTCCAGTCAGTGATTCTCCGGACATCTTCACCAGAATTCGCGAGAATCTCGTCTGCAGACTAAACACCTGCATCGAGGCTCAGGATCGGCATTTTGAACACCTACTGTAATGTCATTCCTACCTCGTACAAGTTGCACTATCTCTGTAAGGATGCATTTCCAAACCCATGTTTATAGGAAAAATATTGTTCCCCGCTACAAACTGTACATGGTTTTTCATTCTTGACCTACCTTTCTGAATCATCCTATATATTAGAAAAATTTTCTAATACAGCTAATTTAAAAATAATAAAATATTGAAAGATATACGACATCCAATTATATATCTTGTCTCGCATTCACCTATTAACTCTTAAAAATGACAAACTTACATCTGCAAAGCCAAGCCATCCTTTTTCTTTAGGGAAAAAATCAGGCCTATGCATTACAATAGTTCCTTTGATGGTCTCTCCATATCCTGAAGCAATTTTATATAAACCGCTTGTACTGTGAATGTATAAATAACATCCGTCACTTGCAATGGCACTCATACTTGCATTTTGCTCTTCTGGAAAAATAAATAAATAAAATTAAAAGACAAATTATTTTTATAAGAATTAAACAAACAAAGTATTTAAGCAAAATCAATGGAATTACAGTCGAACCCCGTTATTACGTAACCTGTTAACATATGAAATTCATTCCAAGACAGTTACTATAATTATTCTACTATAATGCGCCTCTGATTATTCAATAAGTTCCTTAATACAGTACAGGTGACTTATTACAAATTACAATAATAAATAAAGGAGAACATGGGAGTTCGTCACGGAAACAGTTTTGCATTGTTGTTGCATGTTTAAGCATTGTTGGCGCTGGCTTGAAGCACACGCCGGAACTGAAAAGTCACCTGACCATGGTTGTCTGGGCAACAATTTTTATCAAACTATAAATAAGGAGAACATGAGAGTTCGTCACATGAAACAATTTGAATGTGCAAGCTTTGCAACAATTTGAATTGAATTTGAAACTAATTACCGTGCAAAGTGCAATAAAAATACAGTTACAGTAGATTATAAGTATTTTTAATGAATTTTTTTTTTTTTTGAAATTATTACCCTACACATTATGTACTCATGCATTAAGGTACTATTACATCAATATTTGTTTGAACTTTATAAAATATTCTTAGACAATTTCAGGAGATGAAAGCATTGGCTATTGAGAACCTTTACTGGTCAAAATTTTATTTCACTTTTCATCGTTAATGTTACTAATTTATTTAATGTCATGTCTATATTGTTAAATTATTATCAATAAAGTTATAATAAATGAAACACGATTGCAATGAATTTTTCGCGAATGGTTGTTACCATCTTGTTTTTGAGAATTCACTTTCGCATTAGCTTTTTTTTGGACACAGAAAATTGAGCGGGGGAGAGAATTAATGTACTGCAAACTGTAAACTGTATAATGTACTATAAAGTACCAGTATAGTATTAAATATTATATGCTATTTTGGTGACAGAAAAATCAACTGAAATTGAGAAAAAAAATAAATTAATGTACTATATATACTAAATAATGTACTCTAATGTACCAGTATATCCAATATTATATGCTATTTCATTTGAAGTTCGTCAGGCCCCTTCCTCCCTTAGTTACTAACTAATAATAATAATAATTAAATGAGATTACTTTCAGTACATGGTTTATAAACCTGTTAATGCAATTATATACAGGGTTTCTTAAAAAGAATGATAACAGTTTGTGATTTTATTTGATTTAACCAGGAACTAGGTTTTTTTATTACAACGAATAGACAGTATCAACTTTATGCTGTCAGTACTCATTATTACCCATACAGCAAAGTGGCAAGCATTTCGTAGTTTGATGTAAACATGGCGTCTGACAAGAAAAAGCTCAGTGAGCACATATCTCGGAAATCAATAGACACACCTAAATTGAAACAATTAACGGGCTACGTTAAATCGTTCAGTAAATCCCAGTAAATCGTTCAAGTGTCAAGGAGATAGGTGGCAACAAATTTTGTACATTTTCAAAGCCAACTAGAACAAAACTTTTTTCTCCGATCAACTTCTTTTGGTTACCACTGGAAAGAGCAGCCTGTTTTCTTTAAGAATCATCTGCGCCCCCCCCCCGAAATTGGCGAGCCTGTGATAAATATGTGTTACATGGAGGGCCCCCCCCCCTCCATGTGGGCCAGTCCCACTCAGCCCCCCCACCAAAAAAAAAAATTTCTGGGTACAGCCCTGGTTGTCCTAGGTTGTCATTTTTCAGGACTTATATTCCAAAAGTTATGGTATATCTTAACTGAATTATTCATCCCATTTTGTTAAGTATTTATAAGAAGAGAAGTAATAAAATATTATGTTCTAAAGTAAAGAAGAGCAGAAAATTACTATGCTTGGAAACTTACCATCATTTATTCTCACAGGAAAACTGTCAATTAGACTTTTCTTGACAATACCATGAGTCATCCAATCAGGACGTAGAGTTTTTCGTAAAAGGACTGCATGGACACTCTGCTGCAGTGCAGTTAAAATTGAAGGCATCTAAAACAAAAATGTGTAAATGTTTGGGCCTATTACATCTTCAATTCATCATTTAAGGCTCGTTTATATGCCCACGCAAAATGTACAATTGTGCTGGAAATCAATTTACAAGTTACATGAACCATCAAACTTGTGCAATGCATATTTGTGTGAGTCAGATCACATGGTCGTCAACCCTCATGTTACTACCAAAGAATTATGATGCATATTTAAACTGGACAAATATCGATTCTATAAATATTCCCAAAGCACAAAGTCCAATAAAATAGAATTCCCTTATCTGAATCACCAACTATTTATAATCTATCAAAAAGGGTTTC
>JAHWFO010002062.1:3298380-3352277 GCA_023313115.1 Rhysida immarginata
AACAACAACCCCAGAAATCCTCTCCGACAGGTTCACCTGACTAGTCATGTGTTGGCGCAATGCGTGGAAAGGGATGGGGACTACATCGAAAAGTGAATATGCATTATATTAAGGACAAATGTAAGTATCAGATACAAAAAAGAATTTGGAAAATCGGTTAACAAATGAAAAAAGTTACAGCCATGGAGGCATTACTTTTCGACCAACCCTCGTATAAAGGAATTATTTATCTTATTAAAAAAAATTACTTGTTACTAAAATGAAAAATTCAAGCTAAAGTGAGATTGTTATTGCCGACAGCTTTTATGACAAACGAAAGGATTGAATAAACATCTAAAGTGGGTTTCACAATTAAAAACCCAGCGTCGGTAACACCGCGAACCTCATGGATCCGCTTCCAAAAGCACCAGATTGCTGGTGATAATAGCAAACACTTCACATTTCACCAAAAAAAAAAAACAAACAGCACAGCAAGCATCTGTACCTGCTAGTGCAATCTGATTGGTCTGTGGTTATGACATCATCACAAGTCACAACAATAACTCCTTGGTTCTCCTACATCGATCCTATGCTTGGGGTGTTCATTCTATTCTCTAATTGAATGAAGATGGCCATCGGGTTAAGCGGGTTATCGAGAACTTCGAGCAGAGAATTTCTTTTTTTAATCTCCTCAAATGGGAAAACATTTTAAAATCTCATCTTTTAATTTCCTTTATTTTTCATGTTGAAATCCTGAAAATTTGAAATAAAATTTTTTTCCATTTAAACGATATTCCATTTTTTCATTATTGAGATCCTGTGAAGCATCCTGTACATTTTCTCATAATTCATTACAGTGGAAAGCTATTTAAAATAAACAAGCAAATCCAGTGTGGTTTTATGCAACTGCACTGCGATCAGCACTATAAAAATTACCATTTCCGCAACCAGCATTCAGATTGTAAATTGGATTCAGATGCATTATATGGTGTAGGTTGTAAGGCTTTAAATAGACCACTAGTGTAGCTGGCCACCACCCTTCTTTTAATACAAAACATGCTATTTTTCTCTGAGAAGTTAATCAGCATTTCTAGCTAGAACCCTGTGCATTAATAAAAATTTAAAATGAAAATAATTTTTCGTAAGAACACAGTAAACTTACGTCAATCTCTTCTACAGCCAACATTCGAGGGCTCATTAAAATAGCAGCGGTCGCACTAAGCAATTTTCCAGTATCGCCTCTTGCAATTACAAGGCTCAAAAGGCAGGCACAGGCTAAGGAAGTCAGGCGAGGATAACTGGACTCTCGTGAATGAGTGTCTACTGTGTGTGATGTAGCCAAATGTAGCAGTTGATCAAATAAAGCATCTGCAAGTGAAATATAATAATTAATAACTGAAAAGAGAAAAAAGAAAAAAAAAAAAACCAAAACAACCTCAACATTAAAACACAAAATTCAAGGAAACCTATAAATTATTATCTAACAAAAACAAACATCACGATATTTATTAACTGCATCAACAACTTGAAAAAAATTCTCTATATTATTTTGAATACAGGTGGAGGACTACAAATCCGAAAGACCACGAATCCAGAATTTGTGTTTGGAACTCAGGGGAGGGGAGTCCTCTTACTCAAAGCTCGCGCATTTCAATTCCGAATGTGGCTCAGCCCAACTTTTTTGCTTTTTACAAGCGCGCTAGAAAGAGAACATTAACCTTTTTCTTTACACATTGAAAATGTTAAATGTTTAAAGATGGCAAATGGTGCGTAGTTTTGAATCTGTTGAAAAATAGTTTAGTTACAGTTTAAATTAAAATTTATAATTAAGAAAATTACATTTACAATGCATAAATTTTCTCTTTTGGTTTTGAGCATTTTTAATTTTTGGCATATTTTTATCAGAGACTCTTATACATTCTGATAGGCCTAATCACTGATGAATTTGCTGTAGGGTTACTGTATTTTTAAACCTTTGATTTAGCTGGATTCACACTTCGACGGAATCCGCGACGGAAGATATCGACGGAAAGGACTTGCGGTCGAGGGAGTGCAAATATCGGGTGGAAAACAGGATAGACCCCAACTTGAGTTAGATTTTATCCCGTTTTCTGCCTGATAACCACGCTTCCTTGACCGTAATCCCTTGCTGTCGATGCTTTCCATCGTGGAATCCGTTGTAGTGTGAATCCAGCCTTAACATAGGATCCAACTGAATTTAACTTCAATTTCTAACTTTTCTGCTGAAATAAATATGATGCACAATTATAAACACATCAGTCTGATAAATATTAAAAACTTTGGGGGGGGGGGGGGGGAATCATTTTTGCCGGAACTTGCCCAAACGTAAGTAATGGGGGTAGAATTCAGACCGAAATTAAGAAGTTTGAGTTTAAATAAAAAGATAATTGTGGCCATAATTGTACATTATACTATTTGCGTTAATTATATAATTATAAAACCTTTTATTTAAAAAAAATTTAAACAATCTTGAACAGTTGTGAGAAACAATTTAATTACATGTGTGTATTACTTCCCCCTGAAGGTCACGAATCCGGAAAAACCATGAATCAGGGAGTCTCTGGTCCCGAGCATTCCGGATTTGTGGATTAAAATTAAAATGTTCATTTTTTTGGAAAATACTGAGCTACAATAATATATATAAAAGTTTTATACCAAAAGATATTTGGAATGTCGGAATTTGTTGTAACGGTATACATGGCGAGTGAAAAGTCTGTACCCCCCCCCCCCCCCCCCACAAATTCAAATCTGTTACAGGCAATATAAACGAAGTTAGGTAGGGGCTAAACAATGGTGGTGTCGAATCTGACCTTTGACCTCAAATTTGCACCTTGCGCTTTGTAACCGTTATGGGTAGAGAAAAATTTCCAATTGTACAGTTGTAGAGTTCAAAACTCTGATTTTAACAAAATAAATAAATAAATAAAATTAAAAAAAAAATATATTAAAAATACACCCACTACAACAAAGTGAAATTTCAGTGCTCAAGCCATGGTGTTGACTATGGAATGGCATCTTGGTGGGACATGTTTTCTACAACGGTTGCCTTATAGGAGTAAGGTACACAGAAGTGTTTCAAAATCAATTCTGTGTACCTTACTCCTGTAAGGCAACCATTGTATAGAACAGGTCCCACCATAGTCCACACAATATCTTAAGCATTGAAATTTATATTTTGCAGTAGTGGGTTTATTGTTACGCTTATTTTTAATCTCTTTTTCTTTGTTAAAATCAGCGTTTTGAGCTCTACAACTGTACAATTGGAAATTTTTCACTATAAAGTTGTAAGGTGCAAACTTCAAGGTCAAAAGTCAAATTTGACATCACCATTGTTTAGCCCCTACCGAACTTCATATAAGTTGCCCGCAAAAGATTTGTTGTATCTCCACTCGTTTTGAAATTGTATGAGGGAGAGGGGATGGTACAGACTTTGACTCACCCTGTATAACTGGAAGGAGAGATAGTTTGATTTAATGCATCTAATCTCAAGAATCAAAGATAAAGCGAGAGGAAAAAGTTAAATCTTTCTGTAATACCTATGACTTCATTGGGTTCCGATTTTAAACCTTCAGGTTGTTGTCCTTGCAACATATCTAAGAGTGCTTGCAGTGCTCGTGTACAAATAGAAGGATGTGAAAGATGGCTTTCTCGGATTAGTTCAAATACACTGCACAATCCAATTCCAACAATCTGTAGAAGATAAATTTTTTAAAAAAAAGAAGAAAAAAAATGTGAAAGACGAATTAATCATTTTAACAGGTAAATACGTTCAAGCATGTAGTATTCATCTACAATAAACACTATCTACCGTTGGAATGGGTGATTTTGTGAATGCAAATCAGAGGACAATCCTGATTTGAATAAATAAAACACATCGTATGACCACAGAAGTCGAATAGAAGCAGCATGACAACATGAGGGGAACAGAGTGACAGAGAGAGAGAGAGAGGTGTCATTATGGGCGGTTAAATAGCCCATATGTCAATATGTGCCACCACTACTAGGCTAGACATCCAAAATCAACTCTTGTGAAGTGGCATGCAAATGGCAACAAATACATTCTATTGCTCACAGAGGTAATTTGTGATATGGTCAACACAAATCCTATAAATCCAGGCTTCACATGGGTGTGGCAGGATTTATAGGAAAGAAGCAGCACTATATTTGAATGGGAATTCCTAGGAATGCATGCAACACATGAACACCAATCCTGTACATATGAAATTTCTTCCTCTGTGGGAGGGATATCGGACTCTGGTTCAAACATGTAAAGCTGTACCAAACTTTTTTTCTCCATCATTTAAATTCTTATAGAACTTTTCACCAGCATACTTGAAATAGGGAAAACGCATACTGGTCAACTTAGCAGTGCCCATTTTATGCATTATAAGGTCTCGTTGCCACTCCAACTTTTCTGCATGCATGCATCCATCCATCAAAGAGTGCCTAACTATTATGGAAACCATTTATATTATTTAGATACCCTTGAAGGTGCAAAATTTTTAACAATTCACACAGGGGTGAATTTCCCTTATAAGTTGTGCACCAATTTTCGTTTATGTAGCAACTGTGTAAGAGATTTTAGCTGTTTATTTATTTGTTGTGTGATGAATCTCAGATCTTATATGTAAATCTGCGTCTCTTCTTGGAATTCTGTTTACCTTGGAATTCACGATCCTCTTTAATGGGTATCTGTTTAAGTCTTTAAGCTTACATCTTCATCAATTACGGTGCTCAGCAGATGTATCTACTTTGAACTGTTTATGCAGTCACCAGGGTTTTCCCCAGGCCCATTTGAACGACACGCTGCCAGGCTGATTTTGGTGGCTACCTGGCTGAATGCACGAAAACCTGCACAACACTGCATAACATTTGTTTTTAATTTTTGTCTGCCCGGCTATTTTATCTTTCCACCCACCTAATAAAATTTTCTGGGGAGAACACTGTGTCATAACTAACAATTTGTAGCTTTCAATATCGAACAAACTAGAAGTTTATGTCACAGGGGCTTCAGCTAGATGGATACCAACAATTTGTCCTCTTTGGAAGTTAGTAACCTCAGACTAATACAAAATCATATCACAATAGCAGAATATCTTTAGATGTATCGAAGCCTTCTAATAAGTGCACAGACGACACTCTACAGAGCGAAAACAAAAGAAATGTCGGAAGGTGTTGATGCCCATAATTTCATCCAAATCTTGCATGTGATAACTGAAATCCAAACAGGCCCTTTTGAGTAGTTGAAATGCCTGACAACTCAGCTGATCAAATGCAAACTAGCACTATCAGAGAATGTTGTTTGCCACCTCGCATCTTTTTTTTCATTTCATTTAGAAAGTGAATTTTCCTGTGGAGAAATACTGGCATATCAAACTAAAGCACATGAAATGGCACACAGTACAAGAAAACAAAAGGGAAAGATAGGTAAGGGAAGAAAGTAAACTTTAAAATAAACTTCAAAATAAAATACTAACAAAAAATGTGAATAATATTAAGAATCAAATCAATGGTTAAAAAGGTTACTTTTGGCACACGAATAGGAAGATCAATATTTCGTTCCTCTTCTTCATCACTCTCCGATTCAGAGAATTTGCTAACATTAGCGCTCAAGTAGATCTGAGTCATCTGGCGTATATGCTTCTCCAGTACTGACTGCCTCACACCATTATAGGCAGCAAACGTCGATGGATTGCTGAAGATTTCAACGATCGGTGGTGCATATATTAAAGATTCAGAAGTATTACCCTGTGAATTGAAGTTAAAACAAAAAAATAAATAAAATTATATATTTCTATTTTTTCTTCTCATTTTCCTTGATTAAATGAATTAATTAATCATTCTTATACAACCTGTGATGATGACGACAACAACAGTGTTACTGTAGTTTGTAAATTTTTAAGGGATATTTAAATATTTTAAAAGTCTATAAACAATCATATATTCAAGTTATATTTCTATTTATTACCAGCAGATATATTAGGTTATGTGTTTTTTTTAATTCTCTTGAGGGACATTTACCAACATTAATGAGAAATTATCTTTTTTAGGCATCTTCTACAAAAAAAAACCAAAAAACTATACATATTTATTTACTTTATAGAAAGCAGCAGAAAGAACTCCCCAATTTGGGAGCACCATAGAAGGGGTGGGTTAGAGGTACAACAGTGATAAGCATGTCATTAAACACTGGTGTTCACTTAGTCGGAAGAGCATCACTCTTTTATTTAAAATGGAAGTTCATTGATAACAATGGAACGTGCCTTTCGCATTCGGTCGACGTGATCCCGTTCCCAATAAAAAACAATTCTCAACTGGATGTCAAACTTCAGACAAACAAGTTCGGCATTAAAAAGGAAATCTACTGGCTGATCTCAGACTTCAACAAGATTGGAAAACATGGCTGCTGTGAGAGGTTTGATTGAGCAATCTCCACAGCATTCTGCATGGAAGCAGGCAACTGCCTTATGGTTATATGATAGAAGTGTTTGGAGAATTCTGCACAGAGATCTACAAAGTGCACCCATACAAATTCATGACTAACAACAACTGCGTAAAAGAGATCATGAAACCGTATGAATTTGTGTCTGGAACTCCTTCAGAACACCCCCCCCCCTAGATGTTTTACGGTTTGTGGACAAGGCATATCTCCAGTCACCAAACAAAATTTCCGATACTGGGCTGATGATAATCTCAGGAACTTCACCAACAACTATTCCACAAGCCTAAAGCGACTGTTGCAGTGTGCCATTTTTGAGTTTGGTGTGCGAGGTCCGTACATTTTTTGAAGAAGACTGTTACTGTAATGGTGATCTCTGATCTGTGTAATGCTAGAGAACTTTCCCCAGCCTAAATTGGGCGATCTATCAAAAGGAGAATATTACACCAGAATCTGTGGATAAACATCGAATACCAGAACAAATCAATAGACCACTATTCCACATAAGAATTTTTAATTGACAATACGTATTTCGGCACCCTGCTGTCTTCTTCAGCATCCAACTATCAACCACGACCAGTAGAGGTAATCGGTCGTGGTCGATAATTGGATGCTGAAGAAGACAGCAGGGCTGCCGAAATAGGTATCCGTCAATTAAAAATTCTTATGTGGAATAGTGGTCTATTGATTCGTTCTGGTGTTTGGGCGATCTTTTCGATGAACGTGGAGAAGAATGTGTGTGGTTTCAACAACATAGTGCAACAGGCCACACATCTCGTCATTTACTCAGAATTCTCAGAGAAATGCTTCCTCGGCATGTTTGTCTCCTTGCATGGTGACATCAGGTGACCACCACATTTGCCACACACGGATTATAAAATGTAAATTGGAAGAGAATGTTTGCCATGCCTCTTGCGACATATCAATGGGAATACTAGCAAAGAGATTTGAGAATGAACAAGTTGCCATCTCATGTGAACAAGGCCTCAAGGTTTTGGGTACAGTTTTTGATACTTGGGGCGCTGGGTCTCCCCTTTTTTAGCAGACGGCATCCTTTTTATGTCTACTTTTTTAAACTTGTCTCCTTTGGATGCCATTTTCAGAGTCAAAGGAGATAATCAGTTCTCTCCACCAGTGCTTTAATTTAGAATTAGATTACAGATGTATGTAGTAGCTAACCTTGTAAAAATTATCCATACATTATAGAGCACTCTCATCTCCACCCCTCCCTTTTGCAGATAGCATCTGGTAGCCTCTCCAAGCTACAGTCAACACTAACTTACTTTACATTTAATGAATTGATAGATCAAATTTGTTTTATTTTTACCATATTTTTAATTGCTCCATTGTAATTGTTTACATTTGTATTTTTGTACACCTATATCCTGTTTCCACACAGAACATCAGATATTCTGATTTTATAAATAAATAATTATTGTGGGATGTTGTGTAAGAAAGCCATATATGTTTAAACTGGTTAGATCTTTTGCATCTTCTTCAATGATGTGATTCAGTGAATAGATTTTTGGCTATGAAATGTTAACAATAACATTGAAGACTTTTGCACACCAGCGCTAACATACAGAGGTGTACAAATTAAGAACAGACTGAAACAGAATTTGAAAAGGAAAAGCTACACACATTTTCTATACAAATGTTAATTATATATAAGCTTTTGAATTTTAACATCTCAAAACTGATTATAATTTACCAACAGTGTGACTTCTTCCAAATTTATCATATTATTACACCCATTGAGACTATCATCATTGACCAGCATGGGTAATGAGCAAGATCATCGTCACATCATGGATCAGAGTGTAAAAGACAGAACTTCATTTTTAAAATGTTTCCATTGCATCTCTACTGGGTGAAGATGCGTTTTATAATTTTATTTTGAACTTTATAATCACATTTTGAGAGGTTAAAATTAAATTACCGTACATACTCTGCATAAGACGAGAAATTTATTCCCAAAAATGGGCTCAAAACTTGAATTAGTTTTATCCATGAGGCAATGAAAAATTAAAGAATAAAATGGCTCCCATAGAGTATAAACAGTGGAGAAAAAGTCTAGGGCCATTTTCATGTACAACCCATGGCCAAAAAAAGTATGAGACCATAGAATACTAATGCATGAGTAATATTAGTAATTATTTTATTTATTAAGATTGATCAGTTCCACATAAACAAAAACAATTGCATTTAATAGAGTACATTTTTCTCCATAAAATTCAAAATCTACATTAACAAAAAATTATTTTAATTAGTAATAACACCAAATTTGAAAACGTTCATGGGACAAAATTTTGAGACCAGTCATTCTCTGAGACGTAAATATGAGACCACTTCAATTAATATTTTGTAGGTCTCCTGCAATAACTGCTTTTATTCGTTGGGGCAGATAATGTACAAGGTATTGGCACTGATCTGGTGTCATTTCTTCCCAGCATGTTCGAATAGATGTCGTCAATTCATCTGAACTGGTGGGGCCATCTTTGGCAACATTTTTCTTCAAAATGCTCCACATATATTCTATTGAATTGAGGTCTGGGCTGTTGGCTGGCCACTCCAAACGGTTCACTTGGTTGTCCTGCAGCCATGCCTTTGTAGAAGCAGATTGATGGCAAGGAGCATTGACATACTGGAATATAAAATCTGGGGAAATGGCTAGAAGTAAGCTTTGTCCCAGTGAGGTCATTTCCCGTCGAAATGATTCACGGGATATGTTTGCTGTTTTCAGGGTGTCCATACATAAAATATACGGTGTATATAATTTAAATTAAACCCTTCATATCTCTACAATTTCTATACAAATATTTTACCAGAACACAAATGTTGACACTATATTCTTTTAATAGGCTCTCAATCAAGGTCGTTTTTCTTGCTACTAGGATTGCCGATTTTCGTATAATATCACTTTTTCAAAAATCTGAACACTGATAGCACAAATGATCTAAATCAGTGATTCTCAACCATTGATCAGTGCAAACATTTTTCCAGTCCACAAAAAATATCCTCAATTTCATTTCATAATTACAAAATAAAATTCAAAACAAATTTTCAATAAAAATAAATGTATCGTATTTCTTTGAATAATTGGTGCCCCCATTTTATCACCATCCTTGAATAAACGCCACGTCATAAAAAATTGGAGTGAAATAAACGCTGCAGCTCTAATTATTGGAAAATTAATTAACAATTTAATATTTAATAGATTTTTATTATTAAATTAAATATAAGGTAATTTTATTAAGAAAAGAAATAGAATTTAAATATTTACCCATAAATTTAAAAAAATTTGGAAAAAGGAAGCAAGAATGTGACAAATCACAATGAATGGATTAACAAGTAAAATGGATGGGGGAGGATGGTCATCGAAATCTTGGCCCAAAAACTGTTGTATGCCCAATGAATGCACACAGTGGGTGGGTGCATTATCGTGACGAAGAACCCAGTGTTTTGCATGACACAATTCCAGCACTTTCCTTCTGACATCTTCACAAAGGCACCTCAGAACATCACAGTAGGACTGTGAATTGACAGTGTGACCCACTGGCACGAATTCTTTAGGCAATATCAAAGAATGAAAAATTGCATTGCAACGTCAACAACTTCTAACAAAACTGCATCTATGTAGGCGAGAACTGATTCATTTATGATGAACTTTCATGCTCTAGTTCACAAAATAAGTATCTACTTGCTGTGCATTGCTGTGTTCGCTAATAGATAGGACATGTATGCTTATTATAATTTTTATTTACTTTGATGCTTTATCTGAACCTGAAGTCAAAATCAAAAACTCCAAAAGAACGACCGACTTTGCAAATTTTTCAATGGTGTTAAAACTGCCCAGAGGGGCAGTCGCTGGATGCTGTCTTCACACAGCACGTGTCCATACTTTCGGTGGAGGAAGTTTATCACGGAGATGGACAGACGAAAAAAAATTGTTGTCCTCGCTTTGTCTTTGTTATTACTTCATCAAAAAACTTTTTAAGCAAATTTGGGGTCATTTTATGAAAAAAGATATCTTCCAGGAACTTTCCACGTCCTCTTAGTAGGATTAAGAGTATTAACAAAATAATTTTTTTTAATTATTTCCCTAACCTAACTTAACTTTTCGTGAGTTGCTGGAACATATGGTACTGTATAGTTCCCACAAAAATGCCCCTGAGTTGTTTGAAAGTGCTCACTGTGCGCGCTGCAGTCGTGGATAAGTCCACAGAACTGATAGGGAACGCGTGCGTAACTGTCAAATGCATGGAGGGTGGGCACGCTTTCTCTTGGAATTAGATGATTCCATCAATGTAGAGTACTAATATGATGAGTAGTAGTACTACTGAATTGATTACTTGCAGTAGTACAATTAAAATTTTCAATGCAGTTGAACAGGGAAAGATCTGGAAAGCAGCAGGCTTCAGCTGCTGATGTGCAAGTGGTTAAGGTTCCCTCTCTATCAGTGCAGTGGACGCATCGTCGACTGCAGCGTGCGCAGTGAGCACTTTCAACAACTCAGGGGCATTTTCTTGAGAAGCGGACAGTAGAACAGCTACAGAAACGTGATACAAATATGAGGAATTGCAATCGACCAGCAGAAATGTTGGGTGTTATGATAAGTGAATGATAACAGGCAACACAACAGTGCACGAGGACAAAATTCGGACGACAACTCGACTGGATCGTGCAAAGGCCTTTGTTTCCAGAGTAGTCCAGTAGAGTGCAGCCCAAGCCATACCTATCCGAGACCCAGAGGTTTGTAGCAGGGAGATCTGAGCATTTCCTTTGTCCAGACGGGCATTTACCTGTGCCTGGATAACGTCAAAGATCCAGGTCTTTCTCAAGAATTGCTCTTTGTCCAGGTGACAGGCCAACGTCCGGACAAACCCTGTGAAAGAGGCCTAAGAGGACTGTATCGGTTGGGAAAAGAGGAAGGGAGGGAGGGAAGGTCTGAAGAAATATTTTCACTTCACTATGCCTTTAATTAAATGTAATGATCGCTTTTACTCCTGCTATGTCCGACTGGCGGCCACTTCGTGCACGTTGTTCAGCGTGCTTTCTCCTAACTTTAAGGCAATCAATAATTTTCGTGTCAATCGAGTAGAAAGTTTATGTCCTCATAGCCACAAGAAATAACCAGTTCTCATATATTAAAAAAAATAAATAAATAAATAAAAAATCACGAGCAAACTTACCTTTCCCTTACGTTTTTCTCTCGATTTGACGGTTTTAGTTTTCTTTTTCGTTTTCTTCTTTTCATTTTTTTTCCTTAAATTAAAGAGAGAAAAAAAAAAAGTGGGGTAAAATGTTTTACAAATACTATGAAACATTTTAGTTTCTTTAATCAAGAGACAGTTTAATAACAAAAAGCAAGTAGGGTTATTGTTTACTAAAGCGGATCTGGTAGAGAGGGGATGTGAGGTAGGGCCTGTGGTGGTGGTGGTGGTTGTAGTGAGGAACTGTAGATCGTAGTGGCGTATGTGCGGCGGCGTTAACGTACCTGTCCGAGTCGAAGGTATATCTGAACATTTCGTGGAATTCGGTGCCCAAAGCGTCTCCGTTCAAGACGGAGCTTTGCTGCACAACGTTGAATCCGGGACAGTGGTGCCTCGCAAAGTAGTCGACGAGCGTCGTGGCCATGCTTTCGCTGCTCACAGGAGTGTGAGTGAGTGAGTGTGTGTGTGAGATGAGGGGCCGGCAGCAGGCAGCGGCGGGCGAGAGGGAGGGGGTAGGAAGAGGAGGAGGAAAAGGCCTTGCTGTGCTTGCTTTAGACGACGATACACGTTTGTAGCCGAGAATACTTCATCGCTCTACTTCAAAACAGAACATCTAATAAAACGCAAGGTCGGTGACGAGGCAAAACTGAAGTATCAAAATATAAACTATAAATTAATCACCACTCGTAGCCAGCCATGTTTAATTTGGGTGAGACAAAAACGAGAAACGTTTCGTGCTCTGCTCACGAACGAAATCACTAGCCTTCATTTGTTCTTTTCCCTTTCTGATCTCTATAGTGTTCCGTTTTTCGTCTTATTAAGCTCCTCGTTCCGTAGCAGTCGCAGTACAACATGTATTCACTTCAAACGGAAGAGATTTTAGTTCGTTGCGACCCCGGCATCAAAAGTAAAAAAAATTCAAACTTTCAGAAACAGATTTTATTTCTTTTTTTTTGTTTATTTTTTTGGATTACCTCTAGCAGTGGCGTATTTAGGGGGAGGGGGTTTCCTGGTTGCCCTTTGTTAAAGGAGGGGGCGCCAAAATGTGGAAAAAGTATTAATGAATAATAACTTTCTAAGCATGCGTAAACAGGTAGTTGCACATTTCAATGTAGATTTATTTTTTTAGTAGACCAATGTGTCCACGTGCACAGCGTTTATTTATTGTTGAACGGTTCGCTGTGCACGTGGCCAGACTGGGAAAACAAAACAAATTAGGGAAACTGTAGTACAGGGTGTTGGAAAAATATAGAGGACAGTAGTGCTGGATAGCCTATCCTCTCGCTTCAGGGGCCGCTTCATAAAATGCTAATTGGGACATTTTATTTTGTTAACTTATTTACGCCGAAATTGGTAAAAATGGAAATTGAGACTTCTTCATATCTTAACATTTCTATTCTGGAAAGACATAACAAAATAATTTACTAAGACATAAAAAAATTCCATCTATGGACGACAGCATAGAATTTTAAATACAATTTATAGTGCCCAGCACAAAAGAAAAAGAAAACTGGCGCTTGCATAAATGAAAAAAAAAACAAAAAAACTCGTTCAACCACTCAAAAACGGAAAGGAAACGGGGCATTACTTATTACTGATGCCAGGAATAAGTAATACCCCGTTTCTTGTTTGTTCCTGATTGGTTGAACGAGGTTTTGTCACTTACGCGTACGCCAGTTTCCTTTTTCTTTCGTGCCGGGCACTATAAGTTTGGAATCGCTAGGCAACGGGCCGGGAACTGACGTCACTACTTAGTTTTCTTGTTAAGTGAATTAAAAGTAAAATTTAGAAATTAAAATTAATTACTATTTTCATGGAGCATGTTTAATTTTTAAGTATCATGAAATAATTGGCTATTTATTGGACAGCATTTTCACTTCATCGAAATTATTTTGTGAACATTTCGCGGATTTTTCGGACCTTAATTTCAAAATTCAAATTCTTCAAGACCTTCAAAATTTAAAATTTTTCATGGTTATCATTCATATTGTCACCTTTTAAACAATAAAGTCCGTTTCTATGAGGTGTGAAAATTATTGCCAGGACAGTGGACTTGAGATTACTTGGACTGTTAGAAGCAGCTTTGTTATTTAGTAATCCTTTTTTAAATTTTATTAGTATTAAGTCCCTTTTTAATTATATTCTTGTAATTTTTTTTATGTCTTTGTAAATTATTTTGTTATGTCTTTACAGAATAGAAATTTAAGATATGATGAAGTGTCAATTTCCATTTTTACCAATTTCAGCGTAAATGGGTTAACAAAATAAAATTTCCCAATTAGCAGTTTATGAAGCGGTCCCTGAAGCGAGATGATAGGCTACCCAGCACTACTGTCCTCTATATTTTTCAAATACCCTATACATGAGCTTCTTACTGTGATTTCCGTAACCAGCTTTGAAGCTGAACGAACTTTAGCACATTACGTCGAGTCAAAACTTATTGTGAGGTGAATAGACAAATAATGGTTAGCATTGTTCCACATTCACAATGCTATTTCAATAAACACACACGAATTATTATATAAATTTGTTTTGCAGCATAAACTAAGTATGATTGCGTAATATTTTTACAATAATTTTTTTTTATTTGATTGGTTAAAACCTATAAACTTACTTTTGTGTATGACATATCGCATTAAAATTTCTTTAAATGATTTGTTTATTGGAAGATTCTGCCTTTGTCCATTCCACGTTGGCCTTGCATTTGACAAAGAAGCCAGTCAATTTTCTTGTAAACATTTTGTTTCGTTTGGGTTATTCGTAAGATTTTGTCATTTTCATCGAATCTTTATGTATTAAATTAGTTTTTATAAGTTCCTCTGCTTCATTTTGTTTCTTTATTTCTTCCGTGGTGGAAATACGTAAAATGAAAATTTAAACGTGAAATCGGTTAACGAAAGAATATTCTTTTGTGCAAAATAAAACGAAACTTATCTAAAATATTTAATCCTATTTTAACCATTAGCCTTGTTTTTAAAATCATTAATTAGAGTTACATAGGGGGTGCCGAAATCATGTTAGAAATCGCCATTGCAAAATCCTGGCTATGCCACTGTCTAGGAAACAACAGACGTGCCAAATGTGAGCTTTAATCCAATCAAAAGAAATAATCCATTTGTTCTTAGGAGTCACTAAGGTTCAATCAAGAAGATACCTTTGTTCTTCATCTATCCCTGGACCAGCAGGATATCAGGCGTAGTCTTTGATTAGCATTATATTTTTATATTTAATGTCTTCTTGATCAGCCCCCCCCCCCCCCCTTCCACCGAAATTGCCTACCCTGAAAAATTCTTGATGTCAGTTGTTTTTTTTATCCTGTAGATACCGAAATAAAAGCCTTGGATTACGCTACACTTAGTACCTGGGACCTCTTCACGTTTTTTCTCTAAGCCCATATCCAGTAGAGAAGGTCGGGAATCGTTCTTTTTATGCAGGAACAAAAAAGTGGACATAAAATGGAGAGTTGTATTTCATGATTTCATCCTAGGGCGTTTTCACACACCTATTGCCAGTCAATAGCTCCTTTCACACACGCCGACATTCTCTCGGTGCAGTTTATATTAAAGTCAGGCTTCTGGTTGGCTAATAGCAGATTCTGGCACCGCGCCAGTTTTTTTCTTTTATTGCACAGACTATAGGCTTTTAGCTGTGGCGAAAGAAAGATGTGTGCTGCATTCAACAAACTGGCAGTTATATCGGGCTATTATACGTTCGAAGTAAGTGCAGAAACCAAAAGTATACCATAAGTCCCCGGAACCCCCGCACTCCTACAACTGAGGAAACCGGCCCCTCGGACTCGAGGGGTCCCGGGTGCGCCCATGCGGAAAGATGGCACTGACCACAAATAAACAACACTGGGTGCATCTTCTGTTAACTTGGAAAGGAGTTTCTTTTCGAAAAAGTTAGAGCAGATAACAAAAAAAAGTGTACTCACTTCCGCATGTGCATAGACCAATACTTCTTATTTCCTCGAAAGTTTTTCTAACGCAAATGTTAACAAAACACCTCTGTGGACAAATCTGCATTGGCTCTGGCTTTGCCGATGTATCTTAAAAACGCCCTAAGAAAACATTGAAAGCAACGAGTCGGAGATTGGCCCAGCATCCGATTGTGGAATTCAACTTTGGCTGCATTTGCCAGTGCCCGTGGAGGACCGGGCTCTAATTTGACCACATTGCATCCGGTGCCAACGCCGTCACCGGCTTCGGTTTTGCTGGTTTGTGTTTGTGAAAACGCCCTTAAGGTTTTCCAATGTTTAAATTTTTACAACTTTCCAAACTTCGATCGAGAATTTTTGAAACGGCGCAAATGTTAACGCAAGAGCAACCATCTCCAAAGTGGTAGGTGAGGGAGAATTTCCCCGGAGAAACCCTGGAAAGTACCACTAGTCCTCCGTAGAGTGAACTTAATTGTGGAAATGATAGCATAAGAGGTGCCGAGATTTCATCCTTAAGAGTAAGAATCCTCCAAGACCTACTTACTCTCTTCATCGAGGTCTACGGTACGGTCGCAGTAACCCCTACTGAACCGAACTGCTTTTCTCAATAGAGGCTCATGTACAGTACGTACATTTTTTCGAGTTCCATAATGTGCTGAGCCAAAAAGAAAAAGTTCAAAAGCCCAGGAATCTCTCAGTTTGATTTTGCTGCAAAGTTAGTACTGTACTGTAAAATGTTCTGACTGTACATCTGGAGTTAGGAATTCTTATAACAGGTAAAAATCATGTAAATTACTCCATTATTGAGCAGTATTCAAACGTGTGCAGCAATCATTTTTGTAAGAAGGGAAGAAAATGAACCAAAAATAGTGATACGGTATCGTAAGTTTATGACGCCTAACGCGTTTCGATATTTCACCATCAATCATTGGAGGCACATAGCTAACCTTTTGAACAACACTCCAAAGAAAATTTCCAAATTACATTTGACACTAGCTGATTTGCCCGGCGTTGCTTGGGCTGTTTGTTTGGTGAAATTTTGCAATATCAGAATTTGAATATAAACGAAAAACCCTTAATAAAGTTAATATTCACTTTGGAAAAGGAAAAGAATTCTTTTAAATGCTCGCCCTGGAATTTTGTGTCCAATTGGGTTCACCCAGGAAAATTCGACATTGCATCCTGAACATTTCCAAATATCAAAGAAAGGCTCCTATGAGTATTGATTTATTTCTGTCTATATTAAAAAACACTGAATAGATGGATTGAGAGAGTTAAGAACTCTGTTACAGCCTCATCAATAACCGTTTCAATAGAGTGGTTGGTATTCAGTCATAGAGCGTGGATTCATGTCCTGAATGTGGTTGTTTATATTGATAGTACATATCAGTTTTAGCAGCAAGGATTGGCGTCTCACACAATCAGTTGAGATCGTTAGAATTTTCTAATACGTTTAGGGAAACATTATAACTTTTCTTTAGAGGAATTTCCTACATCTAAAACATCTCTAAAGGAATTTACTAAATTACAAAAACCATATGAAAATTTATTTTTCTCCAGTTATTAGCTCATGAGGAAAAGTACTCACACATTTTCAGGAAAAGCTTGAGCAGCTGCACGTCTACAAGTTGTATTCTCTTATTTGTTTTAGAATAATTTCTTACACCTCTCCAAAGATTTTAATAATAATGATTTTTTCATTTTATTTATTTCTTACTCTTTATAACTCTCCCCCTTATAACGTGAATCATTAAGGCAAAGTATCGTACCTGACGAAAAAGACAGGCCCTGGCACGGAAAAGTCACCTCTTCTTCTTAGTCGAAGCAGCAATGTAACCTTCATTGTTTCTAACAAACGAAAAAATACTGATTGCTAAAATCCAACACGGAAACAATGAATATTACATTGTTGCTTGGACTAAGATGGTCAGGTGACTTTTCAGTGCCAGGGCGTGTCTTTGTCGTCAGCTGCGGCATGTAATAATTTCATCAACCATTGTTCATCCAGCCGAGTGTTGACGCAAACACCACGGGACGATTGTTCACACATGAAAGGAAACGAATATAAACCAAGTCTATTTCATATATTATTAATTTCTACGTTTTTAAGAGACTTAGCTCCAGTTTTAGATTTTTTCCATCATCACGGCTGTGTGTTAAATTTTAATTTTATAGCTTACTTCTAAGTTGTCTTTTAAAACCGGACAAACATACTTCCATTGCCTTTTATATGTAGAGATGAATCAAAGAACACAGCTAATGAAATCGGTAGGAGGATATACGGATTCATTGTTTTCATAATCTTTAAAATGGTTACAAGCAAGAACGGATGAATAGGAGGGGGGGGGGGTTCAACAAGTGAATGTTAGAGCAAATGAATGGCTAGGTATTGTAAATATGTACAGGGTGATTCAGTGAAATTACGTAGATTCTAATGGTTTATTACTCAGGAACTAATAAACATAGGAATGTCATATAGATCTTAAGTAACCCCCACAGAATTGACCCATCAATTCAACGACAAGGTCATCTCCAACCGTTTCCCAAACCTCTTCAACGACGGATTCAGCTGGCCACCGACCAGTCCTGACCTTAACCCCTGTGACTTCTTTCTGTGGGGGTTCCTTATGGAGAAAGTGCTCAGCACACGCCCCCGCGCCTTGGAAGAGGTCCGTCAGGCAATCACCGAATCTTGTGCACTGGTTGACAATGAGATGTGAGGCGCAGTGCTGCAAAACTTCACCTTGAGGCTTGGTCGTGTTGTACAGATGAATGGAGCACACATCGAGCATGTTGTTCCAATGAGGTGTGGAATTCCAATATGTAATGTGTATTAGAAGATCTATATGAATGTAGTTGGTGCAGAATTTACAACTGATGATTATTATTTTAACCTAATTTAAAGAATCCTTAATATCCCATGATTTAGTTGTGAATGTTAGGTAAGAGGATATAAGAATGCATTGGCATCTTTAAAATGGATAGAGCAAATCACTGCAGTTGTGCTCCAAATATTTTTATCCAGTTTGCATGATATTAACCAATTTTTAAATTAAATTTGGATCTTTGGGGAAATGAAAAAAGGAAGTATTCTTATCTTTTGATGACGTCAGCTTCATGACGTCACAGGACCCGATCTTTAAAAACTATTACGAGGAATATTGCTTTTAAACAGCAAAATGCCATCATGCGCGATTTCCAGTTGCAATGACCAATGCCAGAGGTGAATTCAGGAAGGTAGGCTAGCCTAGCCATTTCCCTGAACGCGTTCGCTAGGCTTGGCTAGTTCCGCCCGTCCTTAGCCGGCTACGTTTTTTAAGCGAGCATCTCAAAAGTTGGCTTCGTTGGTCATTTTCAAGATGGCTGCGCCCACTGACGAAACTGTGATCGAAACACGATTCATTATCAACGGACATGAATTTATTTTACACAAGAGCGACGAGATATTTACGGCTAAGTCAAGGAAAGATTGTAGCATTGAATATTTTCTTACTTCTGTATGACTAATAAAATGGTTAACTTTGATTTGGAGATAATCAACTTGTCGTTGACTTTATTATTATTGAATTAGTGAACAATTAGAGCTTTTAACCGAAATTAATCAAAATAAAGCAGACATTTTTTATTCTTTCCCATTTTTTCATCCCTTCATTGTTTCTCTTCGATGGCTAGGCCCTAGCCCTAGTTTAGCAATGGGCCTAAATCGTTCAAATACGCTACGGCTAGATCGCAGTGTATCACGTGATGGCTAGGAGGCGATACCTCCAGCCATAACGAGCCGGCTACCTTCCTCAATCCCCTCTCTGTCTCCTTGGTCTCAGCCGTCTCTTTTCCTCACGCCGGGTCCATCTCATCAGATGTCCCAGAGAATCATCGTAGCTCCGTCGGTAATTTACGTTTTACGATCGTGCTTTGCTATTTGTACTCGCTTGTCCGTTTCCTACTTTATATTCCTGTTACCCAATCCAACTTTCACTCTGTCTAATCAAGGCATCATCTACGGCCCACACAGTTTTCTTTCTCTTTCTCTGCTCACGAGAGCGTCCAGCCAGCAGTACTCTGAGAGGATGATTGTCGCCCTGTGTTAGCCATGTTTATGTTATGTTGTCACTGCTTTGCTTATTATGATTGATTGCTTTGTTGTTGATTGTTATTTACTTTTGTTTATTAAACTGTTTTGTTTTACTTTTTATTTGATGCGTATAATTTCAGTTTTAGTTTTAACCTTGTTTTGTTGGCTTTTTTTCCTCTTCATTGCGAGTTTGTTTGGTAGTGGTTCAACTTTACCATCTTTAACACAACGCAAATTCAGGGTCGTTGAATCGTTCGACAAAATCGTAGTGGTTCCCACGTAACTGACGCCGTGACATAGGTTCGGGTCCCGTTCCCCACAGTATCTACACAGTTTTTTCCATACACGAGCAATGCAGTTTTATGTTGTACTAGAAGAGGTACCCGGCGTTGCCCGGGATAATTACACTTGCACAAACTTTTCCTTTCATTGTTAGTCATGAGATATTGATTGTTGGTTCATGCAGAGCGTTTGTGAATTGCGTGTTAATACCATTGTTGATACCTATTGTTGTACAAACTTTGCCTTGCATTGTTGGTCATGAGATATTTCTCATTAAAATGCCTTGCCATAACCATGAATATCGATTTTTTATCGATATTTATTATTTTTCCGAAATCTGAGGTAGACAGTGACCTTCCTCATGCTTTAAGGTCATGTATGCGAAATTTTATCAAGATCGGAATAAAACTGTAGATTTGTATAAAAAACAGACCCACAGACGCACAGACCCACAAACATCCTTCTTTATATATATAGAAGACTAGCAAAGGTACCCGGCGTTGCCCGGGATAATTCCACTTGGATGTAAACAGAACAATCTCAAAAAATTAAATTAAATTTTGCAATATCTTAAAAATAAACACATGAAAATGCTTAGAATTAATACAGTAAAAATTTTTAATGAAAATTCGAAAAAAATGTTTTTAAAGGCTCACAATGGGTGGACCGCTCCAATAATTTCTTACTCAGATAATCTTACAGCAGATGTACACTTGATGTTGTTGCAATTTCCACTCTTCTCTCGCTGTGTTGAAGCAAAATTTGGCCTTTCATCACTTTGGGTAGTCTAGCGGTCGCCAATTCTTCTATTTACTTGCTTCCCATTTGCTCAATACAGCACGGAGCTAAAGGTTTGCTTTCTCTGTCGTCTTTCCACTCTTTCTCAATAGTCTGCTAACTCTTCATTATCTCCAGCTACTGATCATTTTTAAAGATTTTCAAGAAATTGTTAAGTACTAAGAACTCTCTTTTCTAAGAAAAACCTGAATAACAGGAATTCTATGCATTGTTACAAATTGAAACTTATCCATATTGCATCATCATTTTATGTTCATTGTTATAATTCTTGGAAAGGATTGCTTTATCATTGCATCATCATTTTGAGCTCATTGTTATTGGTGAATTGCGTGTTGAAACCATTGTTGATACCTATTGTTGCACAAACTTTTATTTGCATTGTTGGTCATGAGATATATATTGTTGGTCCGTGCAGAGTGTTTGTGAATTGCGTGTTGATACCATTGTTGCAAAAACTTTGTCTTGCATTGTTGGTCATGCGATATTTCTCATTAATATGCCCTGCCATAACCATGAATATCGATTTTTTATCAATAATTATTATTTTTTCGAAATCTGAAGTAGACAGTGACCTTCCTCATGCTTTGAAGGTCATGTATGCGAAATTTCATCAAGATCGGAATAAAACTGTAGATTTGTATAAAAAACAGACCCACAGACAGATCCACAGACAGACCCACAGACAGACCCACAGACAGACCCACAAACATCCTTCTTTATATAGATAGAAGATTTATCTGCATGCAAAATGCCCCGGAGAAAACAATTTTCAGACTCCGAGGACAAATTATGGCTCTGAAACAATGAGGAAAGAATGGACCAAAGAAATGGGTCGCTCCATAGCTACAGTTAACAAGTTTTACCGAAATCCAGGATTTTATAGAACATCTCACAGATCATGAAGACCAAACTCACTTTCTCGTCGCCAAACATCAACAGCTACAAGTCTGGCACGCCTATCCTCCTCTTCTCACAATGTTGCTTGCAGAATTAAGTCTTCCCTGCAGTAGCAGAAATGTACGAAATTTTTACTGGGAACTCCCTACCTGTATTACGGTAAAACAGAAGTAAGACCTTGACACTGAGGGCTGCTCACCGTGAAGCACGTGTGTCATTTGCAAAAAAAAATCACCTAGGATAACAAATGGAATAACGTTGTGTTCTTAGATGAGGAAAAAGTTCAATCTGGATGGTCCAAGTATTGCTGGCGTGATATTCGTGATGAAAAGACATTTTTTCCAAAAGTGCAATTTGGAGGTAAATTTGATGATGGCTTGGGGTGGGTTTGCTGCAAGCGGAACTACACCGATTGCGTTTATATCCACTGGCTCCCGTTTGGTCCACTGATTTCAGGAGAAAGGATTTTTCAGCAGGACAATGCTGCAATTCCCACTTCTGTTTTGCTTTTTTTTTTTCTTGATTAGTCATCCCGTAGTCCGAGTTTGAACCGAACAGAAAACATTTGTTCCGTATATAAGGATTTTCGTCAATACCACACAAAATAAGAACTGATGGGTGCCATTAAAACATCCGTGGCAGAATTTAGATAATGACAGATTAATTGCTATTATTGAAGGGGGAAAAAGGAGATGCATTTAGAGGATGTTGAATATCAGACTGTAAACTTTTTTCCATCGTGCAAGTAACTAGGGTGTGGGGGGTGGCCGTGGCCTGGTTGTCTCGTCGGTTGGCTTGCCAATCGATGGAGTTCAGCAACTTCAGGCGCGGCCAGCTGCTGGTTGGGTGACGGCCTGGGCTTGAGGGCCACCGCTGGCGGGACAGCTATTTGGGGCGCGGCTGTTGGGGGACTTTGGTCTGGGGGTTTCGTTTATCCCCAGCAGCTCTTCCATCATGAAACCCCCCGTGCTTCGGAGGGCACGTTAAGCCGTCGGTCCCGACTGCTACTGTCATCTCGTAGCAGTCGTTATTTATGGGATGGCGCAAAACTCCCTCGTAGGAGTAGGTGCCGAGGGAGTTTTGCGATAATCTACCCTCTGTACCAGATAAGATAAACTAGGGTGTGAATATACCGTGTGTTTCAAAAGTTCCCGAGCTGCCCCTTGTGTATGTAGGGAAAGCCTAACCTAAGACAGCAGGAGTAATGTTCGGCCAACCACTAAAATAAACCATGCGCTGAAATAAATTACATCAAATCAGTTTTCCATAGTGGCAAAGAGTACTTGTTGAAGGCTTCGGGCGGTCAGGATGTCGGGCATGGAAATCGTCGGCGGCATTGTGCAACGTCAAATCCCATCTCGCGCAAAGGAGAACCATCTCTGCTCGTTCTTGCATACTGTACCTATATATTTCATTTGTTTGTTTTCACGCAATAAACGCTTTTTAAACTGTTATTATTACGTTTATTGAACTTCACTTGTTCGTGTGTTTGTGCGCAAATTTTGTAATCAATATTTTGCCCACTTCCTGACTACCTACAACTCCGAAACTTTTCCCAGCGACAAATCGTTAGTTCCACTAGTCTTGCATTTATTCGTAAGTTATTTAATATGTATACAGTGTGCAATGATAACGTAACGAGTGCCTGTATTGTTGTTTATTGTTGTTAATTTGATCATCAATGCTAGGAAAGTCTATGATTAACCAGCGTAATGTATTGTTGTAAACGCTTTGCCGAGATACAAACGTAGTCGACGTAGGCTTCCAAGTTTTTTGTAGGGTTTTAGCATCATCTAAAACCCTATTAAGACGCTATTAACATGTATGTCATACGCTATAACTTTTGAAAGGATTGACCTAGAGGCTAGAAATTTTCTACATACGTAGGCCCTATACAGAGGACGGAGCAAAAAATATAGCGAATCCTCTAGGGTGGACCAAACCATGTGTTTTTGTGGTTTCCAAAACTGACTTCCTTTCAAGTCTATGGAGTTTTGATTGCGTTTGAGCAATTTGAGACGTCAGAGTTTGACTGTTTGACGTCAGAATTTAAAGAACTCTATTTGAAGTATAGCGAATCCTCGCGCTACTGTTCGTAAAATTTTGACGCCATAACTTTTGAAAGGATTGACCTAGAGGCTTGAAATTTTCTACACACGTAGGCCCTATACAGAGAACGGTGCGAAAAATATATCGACTCCCCTTGGGTGGCCCGGGGCCCCTCAGGGGCCACTTGTATGAATTTCATGGGTCCTTTTTTTATCTTTTGAACAAACAGGGCAAAAATCCTGAAATTTCAGAAAATTTGTAGTGCGGTTCTAAAAAATAAAACTAATCTACAAGAAAAGTGATATAAGCCTCTAGGGCCCCGCCGGAGGTTCCGAGGCTCCAAATACAATTGAAGCTATAACATTAGAACGAAACGACCTAGGAACGAAACGACGATCTGAAATTTTGTATATTTATTGTGTGGTACTAAAAAAATATAGCAAATATACAAGAAATGTGATGTAGGCAGGGGCGGCGCTAGCTTCTTCGGCGCCCCTATGCAAACCTCTAAATATGCGCCCTTTCAACATAAAATACGTCCTATATAAAGCACTATACAGGGTGACAATAAATTATGGCAACTCATTGTGTACAAATTTTTTAATTCATAAAGAGAAAAGTAAAGCAATTGACAACTAATAAACAGAACATGGTCCCTTGGTAATAACATGTTCATTCAGTTTTGAAGTGGGCTCCTTTGGCGGCGATACAAAGCCCCAAACGTGTCTTGAAATTTTCAGCAATGGGCTGCAAGTCGTCGGGCGACAATCGATCCCATTCTTGGCGTAGGGACTTCTTCAGCGACTCCCAACTGTTGTGGCGTTTAGCACAGGTCCTGGCTTCCAAAATCGACCATAACCTGTAATCCATCGGATTGAGATCCGGCGAGTAGGGCGGCCACTCCTGAGACGTGATGAAATCAGGAAAATGGCTCTTGCACCACTCCAGCATCATTTTCGTTCTGTACAGTCTTGTTGAAAGGTCCAATCTGCATTGCCGAAATGCTGCCGAGCCCAAGGAAGTACCACAACCTCGAGAATGTCACGACGGTAAACTTGTTGGTTGATTTTGACTCCTTGGTCCACGAAAACGAGGGATGTCTTGCCACTGGCGCAAATTCCGGCCCAGACCAGCACGGACTGCAGATTTTGGCGACGTTCGATGACTGCAGAGGTGCCGGGTGCCTCTGCTGACGGCACTCTGTCGTTTTGGTGTTTGTGTGCCTGCTCCACAGTGAAGAGCTTCTCATCTGTGAAGAGGATGCGCTTCCATTTTTCACCTGTGGTCCGACGCTTGAGTTGGCGGCATCTGTGGAACCGTACGCGCTTGTTTTCGTCTGTGAAGAGCTGGACTTTTTGTAGCTTGTAGGGCTTGAGTTAGAGTTTCTCTGTTACCATTTTCCGCACCGATTCGCGGTTGATTCCGATCTCACGAGCGATTTGTCTCATTGAGACCCTCGGGTTTCGCTGACTCACTTTTTGATGATTTTGCGGTTCCTGGACGTGTTGGTGGCATGCTTTCTTCCTCTTCCTGGACGGTCGCCTTCATGGCCAAGCTCTTTGAACAGTTTGACTGCTTTGGAGACGACGTCTCTGCCAACATTGAGTAAACGAACAATTTTACGTTGACGCTTTCCTTGACGAAACAGCTCCAAAATTGGACTGCGTTTGTTTGACATTTCAAAACACATCTACCTATATACTAAAACTCTTGCGTGTATTTATTTATTTATCTGTAATTCTATCTCCTCCTAGACGGTTTGAGCTAGCAACTTGAAATTTTCAGGGCAGGACCTGCTCTATCGCCAAAAATCAGCCCCCTACGACCCCCCCCCCCCCCCCACTCTCTGGGGTTTTCATTTAAAATTACCTGCTTTTGCTTTGTAATTCCCCTCAACAGATGGCGCGGGCGGGCGAAGCCGCGGGTAACAACTAGTATCAATTAACTCATAATAAGTTGAAACACGGACGCCGTGATTAGCTCTGAATTAAAAATTATTTGGTGACGCTTTAATATATTCACGTCGGCCAGGTGATCGAGAGGGCTAGGGAGTAGGTTTCCTAGTTCTCGAGTCCACCTGGTCGTGGGTACAAATCCCGCCATGGGTATGGATGTTTGTGTCTGTCCCGGGCTGCGTACAGATATAACTTGTGCAAAAGGCGCAAAATGACCTTAGTAGTCGACGCCAAATATTAAATAAACCTTATATGGACGCGTCCATTTCTGTTGCCATAATTTATTGTCACCCTGTTGAAATAAAGTATGGACAACTGGTTGAAGGTAGCTATTTTGGTTCCTTACTCATACGATGACTGCTTGTTTTGCAGCAAATTCAAACTTCAGATGCACATTACTCTCGAACTGTTGTCAAAAAGGAAAGCGTTAATCTGCTTGTTTCAGTTTACTGCAAAACAAGAAGCAGTCATCATATGAAATACGAATCAAAATAGCTGCCTGCAACCAGTTGTCAGTACTTGCTTTATAAGCGCCCCTCCTATAATGCGTCCCCATGCGACGCTTACTTTGCTTACCGCTTCGCGCCGCCCCTGGATGTAGGCCTCAGGGGCCCGCCAGAAGACCCGGAGGCCTCAAATACAAATCAAGTTATAACTTTTGAACGGAAAGATCTAGAAACCTGAAATCTTGTATATTTTTATTTGGTACTAAAAAATTTAGCCAATATAAAAGGAAGCTGATACAAACCCGCCAAGGGCCTCGAGGTACCAAATACAATTGAGACGGAAAGACCTAGGAACCTGAAATTTTGTATATTCATAGTGTGGTACTAAAAAGATATTGCAAATATACAAAAA
Source organism: Rhysida immarginata (assembly GCA_023313115.1). Classification (NCBI taxonomy): domain Eukaryota; kingdom Metazoa; phylum Arthropoda; class Chilopoda; order Scolopendromorpha; family Scolopendridae; genus Rhysida; species Rhysida immarginata. The sequence continues at coordinate 3,324,881 of JAHWFO010002062.1, forward strand.
AAGTAATATAGGCCCCAGCAGAGCCCCACAGGCCCCAAACACTAGCAAAGCTACAACTTTTAAACGAAAAGGTCTAGAAATTTGAAATTTTGTTTACTTATAGAAAATTACTTAAAAATTTAGTTAATATACACTAAAAACAGATATAAGGCTCTTGGGTCTCGACAGGAGCCCTGAGCCCCCAGTCATAAATCAAGCTATAACTTTTGAAGCGGAAGTCCAGAAATCTGAATTCTTGGTGTGTTACTTAAAATTTTAGCTCTTATACACTAAAACTTATACTGGGCGTGCCAAAAGAAGCGGGACGGTCGAATATTTCGCGAAATTTACATCGGATCGAAAAACTGAAAAACACGTGCTCAATATTTTTCAAAAATCTATCGAATGAGACCAAACACGACTCCCCCACCCCCACCCCCGGGGGTGGAGCGGGGGGCAACTTTGAAATCTTAAATGGAAACTCCCATTTTTTATTGCAGATTCAGATTCTACGTGTAAAACTGTATTCAGTACCATAAAAATTTCCACCCCCACCCACCCCCCGGGGGTATAATTAAGAGGAAATCAATTTTTTCAATGAAAATATTTAAAACGATTAAAATAATTAACATACTCAATATAGTATTTTAATGCAATATTGTAACATTGTTTAATTCTTGATGGATGGTTTTGTTATCATGGAAAATAAGATTTGGGAAAAAAAATCTAACAATGATACACTGGTGGCCAAAAGTTTGGACCAACCAGCAATGTCAAGAAAAACTGAATTTATACGCAAACTGTTTTGCACCTACAACTCTAAGTGAATATGAAACAATATTCAGGGAAGAAACAAATTTATTTCTGCGTCATTGGTTTCTTATTGACTAAAATCAAAATAAGACTGGCCAAAAGTTTGGACCACATTTGTATAACATAAAGGGGAAAAAAATATTACATTATTAACTAATGAACTAGTTTGATATTTGAGATCATTTTGACTCTACAATTCCTGAAATAGAATTAAATGAGCTTTTAATAACATTTGGCTTAACAGCTTTCTGAATGGCTGCTATTTGTTGTTCTCGAGATTTGTACTAAATGTTTTGCTAAATTCTTTGTTCCGTGAGATGCTACACATTCCCAATAATATTGAGATCTCGATTTCGAGCAGTCCAAGCAAAAGTGGAAATGTTATTGCTCTCAAAATAGGCTTTCACAACTCGTGCAGTATAGATTGCAGGACTGTCCTGCTGCTAAATCCATGGTTTTTGCTTAAACTAGACTTTGCACAAAGGGATGGACACATCTTTATACTGAGCTGTTGTACAATGTCCATCTATACTGTGAATCTTCAACTTTCCGTTGCTTCCAATGGCACCCAGAATCATCACTCCACTACCACCCATTTGCCGCTTAATTCTCAGTGGAACAAGTGTTTCTTTATCACGATGCTCTTCATAAGAACCCATCCAAACTGATTCGTTTTTCATCAGAAAACACAACCAATTGGAAGTCTGTGTTTTCACGCAGAAGTGTCTTAGCAAACTCCAGTCTCTCCTGCATGTGTTTCTGTGGTAGTGGCAACTTTTTGGGTCGAATTTCATAGGCAAAGTTCTGAGCACGTAGTTCGCTGCGAATTGTTCTTCTTGAGGCAGCAAGTTGCAAATTAAGTTTGACTTGCGTGGTGTTGACTACATGCCCAGATGTAATATCATGTCTAACATGTCTCTTAATTTTTGATTTGTCTCTTCGCGTCAGTGCACAAGGTCGTCCTATTTTCCAATTAACATTTTTAACAATTCTGATAAAGATTTGTAGCTCACACGGGAGATTTCAGCAACTTAGTAAATTGCTTGTTAAAATTTCTAATTCGCTCTCGTTGGCTTTCAGTTAACATTGTACAATACATATAATGGTTTTAGTGCTCACCACACCACACCATGACTTGTAATATGCAAATTATTTGCATGTTTGTGATGTTGGTCCAAACTTTTGGCCAGTCTTATTTTGATTTAAGGTAAGAAAAAAGCAACGACGCAGAAATAAATTTGTTTCTTCCCTGAATATTGTTTCATGTTTACTTAGAGTTGTAGGTGGAAAATATTTTTGGTATAAATTCATTTTTTTTTTATTTTGCTGGTTGGTCCAAACTTTTGGCCACCAGTGTAGTACGTATTTTCATTTTACAAAATGCAAATATCATCGTTTAAATTAACATAATAAAATCCTTCAAATTACTCTTTCTTATTCTTTCCGCTTGTAAACAATTTCTTTTCTTTATTAATAAATACGTAAACAAAAAGTGGACTGTTTTTGTTGTGATTTTTTGTGCTTCATCCATTTGGTAGGTACTTTTTAATTAGTTCAACTGTTTATGTTGATTCAAGCAGATGAAACTTCTTCATCTGTAAAGAAAAATTTGCCTTGAAAAAGTGTTTTTTCTTTGAGAATGGCTCATCTTAATGAACAAGAAAGAATATCATTACTGATGATGGTAGGTAGGCTGGGGTGATGTGATAGGAAAAGGTCATACTCGGAAGCAAGAGATATTTTCAATTGGAATGGATCCTATCCCCAAATCGACTGTGGGGAGAACGGTTAGAAGATTTGAAGCTACAGGCTCTGTGAAAGATCGAGCTAAATTAGGAAGACCAAAGTCAGCAACAAACGAAGAAGAAGCGTTGAATGTTTTATTATCCTCACAGTAGTCTTCGTAGAACTGCCCAAGCTCAAGAAATTGGTACACCCCACATCCACGGAAATTAAACGTTTGGGCTGGAATAATAAATAATTATTTGATTGGGCCATTCTTTATCGATGGTAATCTTACTGCTCAAAGGTATGAAATCATGCTTCGAAATGAAATAATTCCAGCGATAACTTGGGGCACGTTTGGTTTCAGCAAGATGGTGCTGCACCTCATTACGGACGGAACGTTTGTAATTATTTAGATGAACATTTTCCTGATCGTTGGATTGGACGAAGAGGTCCGATCGAATGGCCTGCCAGGTCACCAGATTTAACTCCACTTGATTTTTTTCTTGTGGGGTTATTTAAAAAATCGGGTTTACGAAACGAAACCTCAAAATTTAGATGAATTGCGTCAGAGAATAATTGATGTAGCTGCCCAAATACCTGCAGAATACTTAAACAATTCCATCGATTAGCTTACTGCCAGGAAGTAAACGGCGCACAATTTGAGCATTTTACTACGTACAATAAAGTTATTGGCGCCAATCGTGAGAGGCAAGGGGACTCACTAAAAACAAGCACCCCGAAGGGAACAAAAAACTACTACGTCCACGTCGTTGTTCCTGGCTTATGCTAAACGTAGTTTTTTACTAAACTCAGATACAAAATCAACGAAAGACGTTAACCTCAAATTAGCTGTAGAAATACTTTCACTTGCGAGAAAGAATTGTTTGTGCAATTAGAGCGCCATCAATCGGTCGACTGTCATACTGTATCATTAGATAGCCTTTTCAAAAATACTAATTTTGTGTTCCGAAGCGTATGGCCCGAGAAATTTGACGGTTTGCAGACTTCTGATCTGTATTTGTTTTTCTGCGATTACAGCGCCATCTATCGCGAATCAAAAAACATTTTCAGCTAAAACTTGTTCACTTTTTCACGTAGAATCCGAATCTGCAATAAAAAATGGGGGTTTCCATTTAAGATTTCAAAGTTGCCCCCCGCTCCACCCCCGGGGGTAGGGGGGGGGGTCGTGTTTGGTGTCATTCGATAGATTTTTGAAAAATATTGAACACGTGTTTTTCAGTTTTTCGATCCGATGTAAATTTCGCGAAATATTCGACCGTCCCGCTTCTTTTGGCACACCCTGTATAGTCCTCTGGGGCCCTAAACACAAACAGAGCTATAATGTGAATGAAAAGGCTTAGAAATCTGAAACTTTGTATATTTCTAATAGTTTACTAAAAAATTTAGCTAATATACACGAAAAACTTGTACAAGGCTCTTAGGTTTCCACAGGGGCCCTGAAGCCCAAATCACAAATAAGCTCTAACAATTGAATAATAAAAAGGCCTAAGAACTTGAAGTTTTATATTTTACTTAAAAATTATAGACTGGTATAGGCCTCGGGGCCCCTGGCGGCCTCAAATACAAATTTGAATGGAAAGGCCTGCGGTCCTGAAATTTTGTTTAATCATAGTGTAGTATTTAAAAATTTAGCTAATCTGTATTAAAATCTCTTGGAAGGGGCCTTGCGGCCTCAATCTCAAATCAAGCTAGAAATTTAAAACCAGAAGGCCAGAAACCTGAAATGTTTTCTATTTCTAATGTGTTGCTTAAAATTTTAGCTATTACACACTAAAATTGATTTAGTCCTCTGAGGCCTCGGCAGGGGTCGCGAGGCTCCAAATAGAAATCAAGCTATAACTTTTGTACGAAAAGAACCTGAAATTTTGTATTTGTGCCCTTCCACTTATTCTAGTCACGAGCCGCTACTGCTCGTAACATTTTGATGCTAAAACCCTTTTATCCAACGATGCTTTAACTCATTTTTTTTTGGTTCGTAGTTATCATATAAACGCTTATTTTTTAAGTAAAGACTCAAAAGAATAAAATAAAATGTATAAAATAAAAATTTTAAAGCACACACTTTCACCTTAAAAAGTAAAAAAAAAAACAGGTAAAAGTGTGCTAGCGCGTTTAATATTAAATTTTAAAAAGAAAATAGCACATAATAAAATAAACGCGTCACCACACTTTTACCTGTTTTTTTTGAAAATTAGATTTTTTACTTTTTACTGCACTTTTTAAGGTGAAAGTGTGTGCTTTAAAATTTTTATTTTCTTTAAACTGTTACTGTACCCGTAGTTTTTTGACTTTAACCTTTTATTTCACTCTCATAGGCATTTATGTCAAATAAATAGCGACTGGGAGCACCCATTAATTGAAAAAAGAGGTTGAGAGACAATGGCTCCTGTCTACCAACACACATCGCCTGCTTTTGAGAACTTTTGAAACACACGGTATATGCTGTCCTCAACAAAATTATTGGACTAGTGTCATTGACAACAAAATTTTTGGCTCGTATCGTTGTAATTATTTATTTACAACAATATTAACGTCAACTAAAACGCACGTTTGCTTTCCATTTAAACGTATCTATCTATCTATCTATCTATCTATCTATCTATATACTAAAACTCTTGCCCGCGTGTATTTATCTGTAATTCTATCTCCTCCTAGACAATTTGAGCTAGCGACTTGAAATTTTCAGGGCAGGCTTATCAATAAAGGACCTGCTCTATCGCCAAAAATCAGCCCCCTACGACCCCCCCCCCTTCCCTACTTTCTGGGGTTTTCATTTAAAATTATCTGCTTTTGCTTTGTAATTCCCCTCAACAGACGGCGCGGGTAACAACTAGTCCCTTCAATTAAATGGTCTGTCATCGACTCAGCCAATTTTTTCAGTCTGTCGAGTGGCACTTTTCAAATCTTTTATGGTGTGAAACTGCTTTCCACCGGAATAAATGCTTCGCAACACATGACAAGTTCTCAATGGGATTGAGATTAGGACTGTACGCTGACAAGTCCAAAACACGAATTTCTTGATTGAGTGGATACTGCACGGTGTATGGGCACGTTATCTTGCTGAAAGACAAAGTTCGGATCGCTCAGTTCATCTGTAAATGTTGTTGCCCGGTTCATCTCTAAGAATGAGTTGTTGCCCGGACCCCGATGATCAGGTGACTTTTGAGTGCCAATGTACTGTTTCGCAAAGGCCAGTCTTGCACGCATGTGGCTTGAAGTTAATTTTGGCTTGGATTTCTATTTCGTCTAAGTGTGGTTGGTGGATGCTTGGAGTGCACGACGAGCTGTTCTGTCCGATACAGGAAGGTTCAGAGATGACGTGATGTTAGAGGATGTTGCTCCTGTGCTGGTTGAAGCCATTCTCAGGATAGAACGTTTGTCTCTTTTTGACAGCTTCGGACGTCTTCCTGGATGAGGAATTTTTTTCCATAGCCATGCGGATCACTTAAAAAATTATGGACTACAGTCTTGGACTTTCCAATAATTGCAGCAATTTCTCTTTCACTCTTTCCCACAGTTTTTGTACGCTGTAATTTGACCTGCTTGTTGTTCACTGCTTAAGTTTCTACCACGTCCCAGGATGATTTTATTTAGTAAACAACAAAATTCTGTTGTGTATTGAAGTAATGAAAAGAACGGAATTCAAAATTCAGAATAATCCGTTAGTTTGAAGGTGGTCCATTGCATTTTGTAGCTCACAAATGAAAACAGATGATGATGCTAGTTTTAGTTTTTTGTTGTTTTTTTTTTAGACTTTTTCTTAGAAATATGTTTTATTGTCAATTACCAATCAAATCAAATAAATTCATTTTGCATCTCTTGACTGGTCCTATAATTTTGTCAATGTCTGTATAAAACTATTGTAGACTATCTATCTCCTTGTTCGCCTTCAAAAGTAATGAAGAAATCTGTAATTATATCTCCCACATTTTCCATTTATTTTTCCAGCACCTTAGCGCATCCATCCCTTCGGGTTGTTTTAAGATCGCACTTTGGAGATCTCAGCTTCGTTCAGTTGCATCAGACGGAGCTCGGATAGATAGCACGTTGTCGTAACTCTTTTATCCTCAGTCATTTCTGAGTGACGAGACACACTCGATGCCATCGAATTGCACGATACGATCTATGAAAGCGAGGATTCGAATTCTTCAATAGCGATTTCTTTGAAGTTGTGGAATAATGGCCAAATCCGTTCAGACCTGTCCTTCGTCCTGGGGTTCCTCTAGTTCTATGCGTTTGTGTATCACTCCCGTCCATCTTAGATGTTTGGATCTCCTTCGTGGACTCCTCTAGCTAGTTTTTAGCCGCCCTATTTTTACTTGAGTTCTCCGTTCCATTTTGCAGCTTCCTCTTTTTTGCAATTTGCAATTTTTTACGTTTTCAATCCAGAAAAATGGTGACGTTAAACGTATTAAATTTCTCACGATATCCATCTATAAAGGTCGTACAAATGAAAACGAAAATTTGTGTGGGAAAACCAAGACGGCGTGTAGGATCGTAAGTTTTTGTTTTCAACAACTGCGAAACCCCACGTGCAAATTGAACAATAGGTTGCAAGTGTTGCATCACGTGAGAAATAACGATAGCTCGCGCTTCGAAGCTCTGCGCGTGATCGCTTCGTTCAAACAACAAAATGGAGTCAACGAAACCGGAACAGAGAGCAGTAATTCGTTTTTTGACACGTGAAGGTGTTTCAGTTTATGAAATTCATCGTCGTATGCAGAACGTCTATGGAAATGACTGCCTAACCTTCACTCGTGTGGAGCAAGAGGTTTTCGGAGGGGCGGTCTTCATTGCAAGATGATCGATGGCCTGGACAAGCAAACCGCGCCATCACGAATGATTCCAAAGCCAAAATTGACGCTGTCTTAAAGGAAAACGGAAGAGTGACAATCGATGTCGTGGTTGCTAAAACTGGCTTTAGTCGTGGAACTGTTCACTCCATTATCAGGAACCATCTGCACTACAGAAAAATCTGTACACAATGGGTCCCGCATCATTTGACATCAGAACAACTTGGGAGTTCCAATGGCCATGTCCCGGCAACATATTTGACTCGCTATGAACATAGATGACAGAATCGCTACAGGGGGTGAAACTTGGTGCTTTCTTTTCCAGCCCGAAGGCAAACGTCAAAGTCGTCAATGGAAGCATTATGGGTCATCATCCCCGAAAAAATCAAAAGCAATCGCAAACAGCACGGGGAAGGTGATGTTGACCGTGTTTTTTGATCGCAAAGGCCCGATTTTACTGGACTTTCTTGAAAAAGGCACCACCACAGTTAACGCAGCACGATATGGGGAAACACTGAAGGCACTGCGCGCGGCCATCAAATGCAAGCGTCCTGGGCTCGTTACAGAAGGAGTGCTTCTTCTCCACGACAACGCGCGTCCTCACACCTCGAAAGCAACGGTAGACCTCATCAGAAAGTTCAACTGGGAAGCAATGCAGCATCCACCTTACAGCTCTGACTTATCCCCATGTGAAAGGCCGCAGGTTTCAGTCGGACGATGAAGTGAAAGAAGAGGTTTTGGACTTCTTCCATAAAGGGAATTTCACGCCTTATTTGTTACACATGCTTAACGCATTTGGAGAGGAGTTTTAAGTTCCTTCTATACACTTTGGATTAAATAAATAATTTTCGACCCTTATATTTATTTCACTGTAACTTTTTGGGGCGGCGTCCTTTTCGTCACATTCTTGTTCCTTTTTAGGTTAAATTTGTTTTCTTAATAAAATGACGTGCGGCGTCTATTATTCGAGAAATGCGGTCTTATTTTTAATTGAAATGATTTTATATTTTTTTAATAAATTTGTAGTTAAAAAAATTAAGAGAATTGCAAATTTAACAGTTTATAATGGCCATTGCTCTCTAAAATTAAAAAAGGACACGCTAAACACCACCCAATTATCTAACCGAGCAAAACGAGGTTCAAAAAAAAAAAAGAGCACTTTTACTTAAAGGGCAACTGACACCAACATCGAAGTATCAAAAAGCAAACTGTTAAGTAGACTCCATATATATATTTGCTTCTAGAATTTTTTTTAATTTTTTATTAACATTCTAACTTTTCTAGAACGGAAGTCGACAAGCATTTCTGTGACACTGCCTGTGCTGTGATGTCTTATTTGGCAAACCCGCTGATAGGCTTTCATCTAGCGATTTCTTTGAAGCTCAGTCATCACAATGGTTTATTGTTGCTTAAGTTGTTCAGTCGGCGGAGAAAAGATGAACATCAATCGAAACAATTTCAACCCGTCGGTTCACAGTAGGCTCTGTCATCTATGTTCTATGTCGCAGCAGATGACTGACTGCTTTAACATAACGCAGAATCGATTGATACTGTTGAATGCGAATGCAGTCTCCACTTTGTTTTCTCATAAAACTTCTGGAAGGACGCAGTTAAGTACAAAATAGAACAGTTAAGTACATAAATCAGGATCTTGTACTTGAGCATGAACAGAACCGATTTCATGATCGCTACTCTTCGCTATCGTAAAAGCAGGCTTCTTTCTCATCGCCTCTTGCTGGCTATTTGCTTCTCATCGTCTTGTTGAAAGAAGATGACAAACTTATTAATTATTTCCATTTTATTATGGATGAAAAATAGGAAAGAAAATTCCATAGCCTGGACTCAGACCGCCAACATGAAAGCTACTTGGCATAATAAGAATTTTTGTGAGATGCACGCGAAGTCAACTGTATGTGACCTAACGGATGTTTCATATCCTGTGTTAAAAGAGCCAAGATCGCGTTTTCATGTTTGCACAAAACACGCTATTTTGGCTTTTATTTATTTAAAAAAAAAAAAAAAAAATCAATCCAAACTAAAAGAAGCAGTTATCCGGAATTAGGATTCTACTTAATAGAGAACGCTTTTTGTGTCAGGGATAGTTTTGATCTCAGTTGCCCTTTAAGTGAATTTTCCTATGAAAAACCCATCTCGCACCTTAACAAATTGTTTTTTTAATACAACCTCTGACAATTGACCTTTATCATAAACTCTCGTTCTCATACATCTTCTTAGCTTTCGTAGCCTTGACTACCCACGTGACCACATAAAAAATGGCGTTCCTTGGTCGTGTTGTAATCATTTGTGATTTGAGTAAAATTCAATTTTTTACATTTTCCATAGGTTTTTACTATTTTAAAGATTTTTATTATTATCTTTATTAACCTGAAATTTGTAAAATATAATGATTTAAATGTTTACTGATAACCTTTCATAATTTTAATTTCATAGCCATTTCCAAATTACCTAGAAAATTATTTTCTAATGATGTTTATTTTTTTCTCCTCACTCTGACAATTGGGAATACAACAATATTTAACCATAGCAATAAAAATTTTGAACAACAACAATTAAAACAGTCAACAAATGCCGTTAACACGTCCAGTATCCGCCATTTGCATTTTGTAAAAAAAAAATCAGTGACGTTTAGTGGCAACCAATCACAATACAGGGGATAAAGGTCAATTAAGTTCGGTGAATGACCTCCTCAATTAAGAGTGCGCTACCGTCGTATCCTACCCCAGACAGGTCGAAACATGTTTAAACAAGTTTGAGAGAATCAGCGCTAAACATTAAAGAGTGAAGGTGCAGTGCGCGTGGTCGAACGAAAGAGACTCATGAAATGCTGACAACAGTTTACAAAGAAAGTGTGTTTATGAGTGGTTTAAACGGTTCCGAGGAGGACGCCCCCTCAAGTGGTCAGACATCCAACATAATGTTACGACTACGCCAGGAGTTTCCAGGACTTATACAGCCGTTCCCAGAAGTGCATTACCATCGACGGGGATTACTTTGTAACTGCCGTTTCACGTAAGCCAGCAATCCACTCGCAATATGAGGTCATTCACCGAGGTTGTATTTTTATTTGGTATTCAATTTCTAGAAATCTTTCAAAAAAAACAAAAAAACCACCTTTTGTCCTCGTCATTACAAAAATCCAATTTAAAGTGGTCGTTTTCCCCTTGGCTCAACATAAGCAAATGGGGAAAGGGTTGCCCTATACCCCCCCTCCCCAAAATGGCGGCGACCTATTATTACCCGTTTTATTTCGTTCCAGTCTCGGGAACATTTTTGATGACCCTCTCCGCCATCCCAACACAATGGAAAAGAAGGCATTGACACATTCAAATGTTTTTTGGAAAAATTTTTTACTTTGTCTTAAACTGATAACAAAAATCAAGAGAAACATGAAAATCAAAATAGAAATGATACTTTGTCTTTTTTTTTTTTTTTTTAATCTATAATACATAGAGAAATGGTCTACGCGAATACAATAAATTTATTAAAAAAAGAATTCAAAAAGAAAAAAACAATTGGAGACACCCCCCTCCCTCTTAGTAGGAAAAATTAAAATTATAAAAAAAAGGAAGAAAAAACGTTCATCCATCCAACTTGGTGGAAAGAAAAAGAGAATGAAATGGAAGAGCTTTGAACATTGGGGGGCCCTTCCTTCGTTGTTTACCGCCGCCACCACAACCACCACCACCACCATCACCATCATCATCATCACCACCGCCGCCAACAACAACAAAAACAACAACAACAACAACAACCACAACCACCACCAAAGCTCCATTGCTTTCGCCGCTCTTTTGTGTGTCAAAGTCAAAGTGGCAGGGACTTCATCTTTTTTACCTAAGCGTCGACGGTAGCACTTCCTCCCGCTCATTCGGTGGTAGGGTCATGGTGATCGTGGTGGTCGTGGTGAGGATCGGGTTAAGTGTTGGATGAAAGAGCTGTTCGGGCCCCTACACTCAATCGGTGGCCGGAACTCAAAACCCACACAAAAATAAACTCTTTACTCCCTCACGCAATAAAAATAAATAAAACAATCATCATGGAACAGATACTGCTGTTGTCGTAGTAGTAGGAGGAGGAGGAGGAGGAGTAGTATTGGAGGTTTATATATATTTAGATTTGTTTATATTTATATATATATATAGATTTTTGTATATAGATTTGGATATAGAGTGAACTTTTTTATATATAAATGGGTTCCTTTTTTAAAGTTTTTAAAAATCATGGCTCCTAGGCTCTACTCCGCAAAATGTTTCGAAGAAGGAAAAAAACCACTCGACGATCGACCGACAAAAGAGGCTCGCTTCTCCACTTTGCAGGCATCCCCATGGTACACACAACAAAAGAGAGAAAGAGAAAGAGAGAGAGAGAGAGAGAGAGAGAGGATACGAAGAAACAAGCGGGTGAAGTGGGGAAAATGGTTTGAGATTGTGTTCTCCGTAGGGAGGGAGGGAGGGAGAGATGTTAATTAAAGATAAAAATAACAAAGAAAATTCCCCGCCGCCCTTGGACTCGAACCAGGGAACCTACCGTCCCGATGCTTCAGCCCAGAGATCCGTCATCCTAACGAGATGCAACACTAAGCAGACAAAATTTGCCATAGCACCTCTCGAGTGGATTCGCAAGCGTCGTCATTAACCTAACCAACTGTTTCTTTCCATTTCTTTCATTTAAACAATGTAAACTAGTTTGATTAGGTCAGAGATCATCTGGCAAAACTAAAAAAATCTGCGCGAATCCTCAAATGTGGCTTATTGTCGCTTCTCGTTAAGATCACGGACATTTTACTCTCAATCAAAGCTCCTTCGTTCGGGACGTGCAATTTTTTTATTTTTTTTATTTTACCATTTTTCTACATTTTAACGAAAGAGAAGGATTTACTCGTTAAATTGGGAAGGCTCAGAGGACAGGGGGATATGGAATATTTCTCTCTCTCTCTCTCTTTTTTTTTTCTTTGCCGTTGTAAAGCTGTTGTTGTTGATGATGGTGATGATGGCGACGCAAGCATTGTGGTGGGGGTGAAGATGATGATGGTAGCCGTGATGATGAGTGATTAACACTGATGATGATGATGATGATGATGATGGTGGTGGTGGTGTTGATGAGGTGATAGCGTTTCTCATAAGCCACCGTCCAGCATGTAACTGGCGCTGTTGGCCTGCATGACAGAGTCGAACGTGTTGAGGAGGTCCGTGGCGTCGGACGACGTAAAGCCGGTGCTGCCGGAGCCATCCATCGCGGCCCCCGACAACGAGTCCAAAAAGTCCAAGTTGAAATCGTTGCTGGCGCCGCTGCCCGCTGTCGAGTGGAGAAAGGCGTTCTGACCAGCCAGCGACGACGACATTTGCATGCTCAGACCGTTCGGGTTCCCCGAGGAAGGCGGTGGCTGAGGTGCCTGAGGAGGAGGTTGCGAGGTGGGTCCCGTGGGTGCGCGAGGTAACGTGCTCAGGGACGACGGGGTCGACGGTGCCATCATGGACGACGTCTGGCCCGGCTGTTGCTGTCCGGGCGCGCTGCCGCCTCGGCCCATGCCGGACATGGCGACGCGCACCTGTTGCTGTTGGAGGGCCGTCAGCTGGAGACCGCCCGCTCCCGGCGCTCCGCCCGCACCCCCCTGCAAAGAACCGAAACCCCCTTGCGACGGGTTGAACGGAGTCCTCGACTGGACGGGGAGAGACGGCCCCGACGGCGGCCCACCGCCACCTCCGGGGACCACCGCCGGGTACTTGACCTGCTGCTGCTGCTGCAACAGGACCTGGCGCCACTCGTGTCCTCCGGTGCCACGCTGTCCGATGTTGAGACCGTCGGGTCCCACGTTCACGTTAGGAGGGCGGTGGCCGCGCAGCAGAGGACTCGAAAAGCTCAGCCCTTTGCCACCGCCGCCGCCCACCATACGAGAGGCCGCAGCCAGTCCTTGGTTCATCATCACCATGCCACCGGAGGGATTACCCGACGTCCCACCGGTGAATCGGGCACCTGCCCCGGCAGGGGGAACGGTGCCTCCTCCCAGTTGACCCGGAAGGGCTTGCTGTTGAGCGACGAGGCTTTGTCCACCACCGGGCCCCAAGAGACGGCTGGGCGTACCCGCGTGGAGCATCGACGAAGACGGATTCATGGTCATCTGCGACAGACCTCCACTGCCCGCACCCCCAGCGCCCGGTGCCATAGGGCGAAGGGCGCTCGTCTGCGAGTTGAACACCGCGTTCGAGTTCATCACCGACATGATGCTCGTGGGCGTCGTTAACGGCGACGACACCGGAGGCGTCGACTGCTGCGGCTTGTACTCGGGCGGCGGTCGACCCATGAACGACGGCAGCTGCGACGACGGTGGCGGCGTCGAGTGGGGCTGCGACTGAGGGTGGCCGTGATGATGCTGCTGTTGCTGACCCGGCTGCTGTTGTGGCGGAGGTTGGGGCTGTTGTTGCTGCTGCGGATGATGGTGGGGATGATGGGGATGATGATGTTGCGGCGGCGGCGGCTGCTGTTGTTGTTGTTGCTGTTGTTGTTGTGGAGGTGGTGGTTGCTGCTGCTGCTGCTGCTGCTGCGACTGTTGGGGATGTTGTTGCTGCTGCTGTTGTTGTTGTTGTTGTTGACGCTGGTGGTGTTGCAGCTGCTGCCTCAAGAGCTGTTGCTGGATCATTTTGGAACGCAACATGGGGTCGATTTTGTCGTAGGGGGGCGACGCCATGTTGCCGGGAGAACCAACGTCCATGGTAGAAGGCGTCGGCCGGCCCGTGTAGGGTGTCTGCGCTGCAGAAGGCGAAAAGCTGATCGACTGCGACTGCGACAGGCTCAGATGGAACTGATCGCCGTTGCCCGACTGAAAGCCGTAGAGCCCCTGTTGCTGCTGTTGCTGCTGCTGTTGTTGCTGCGACTGCGACACCGGATTCATCTCTTGCAAGTGGATATGCTGACCTTGCGACACCTAAAACAAAGACAAAAAAGAAAAACGATCACGTCAACACTTTCCTCCACGTTATTCCTTTTAAATAAAACAACAATAACAACAACAATCTTAAAACTAAAAAAATAATGAAGAAACCTTTTCAAAGTTTACACAAATGGGGATATAGAGTAAAGTATATGCATTACTAGGTTAAAGAAAGCTTTTCTGTTAACTACAACGCTATGTAGCGGAAGCCGAAACCCAAGTGTTACGGTGTGGGTGGAGGAGTTTTCTTACTCTTCCGTGTGTAGGGGTTTCTCTTCAACATGGCAGAAAGGAACAATGATACAAGTGAACAAGCAATTGAATACCTAAAGCTTAGATTAAGGGGACACCTACTTCTTATGAGCCCAATGAATTGGCAAGGAGACTAGACTCCTGTAAAACGTTGGGGGAAGTCTTTTTCCATTGATGGAAAAATGGATGGAAAAAGTTCTGCGACCTGGACTCGAACCAGGAACCTCTACCAATCGGGCTATCGGAGACACTTGGGCTTTCAACCTTGACAATCCGGTTGGGCCCGCCTCTCATTGGGCTTTCAATCGAGGCTCCTGGTTGGAATCCAGGTCGCACAATTTTTTCCTTCCATTTTTCAATGGCAAAATCCTTACCTGATGTTTGGAGGAGTTCATCTTTATTTAGTTGGGGGAACAACAGACCAGGGCCTCAACGTGCTTCTTCCTATTGACAAGAGCACATCGGATCGAAAAACCGCGCGTTTAATATTTTTCAAAAGGCTCGACCCCTGAGGGTGCAATTTTGAATCTTAAATAGGCTCGACCCCTTAGAGTGTTAATGCTATTTGCACATTATACACAACATGGCAGCTACGTTTTATTCAAGTGATCCAACCGTTTAAGTTGTGAACCCAATTTTATCGATGGCTAAGGTCAAAAACTCTCGCCGGTGAGAGAATGATGACGTAATTTCTCACTGGGCTAACCGTCTTTTCCTCGGTGAGGACGGTGAGACTAACCGGTTAGGCATAGCAGCACTAACTGGCGTTTCTGACCGCGTTAAAATGACGTCACAAATTTCTCACCGACCAAGCGCTAACTCTTCTCACCGGTGAGAGTTTTTGACCTTAGCCGATGAGAGAGAGAGAGAGAGAGAGAGTGTGTGTGTGTGTGGTCTTAGACACATTTGCTATTCTACATGCAAAATCTATGGGTCTCTAAGGATTTTTGAAATTCTGGTTTGGGATTCTTAAAGATCGTGAAAAAGTAGAATAGGAAGGTCTTTCTCCTTTTCTTCATCGATTCACGCTTGCAGTACCTCTTATCTCCTAAACGGCTGGCTCATCAAATGAAAAAAACAAACAAACCCACCAAGAATAAAACATTTCTCCCTCAATCTGAAATTACCATTAAAATAGGAGGAGTTCCTATTTAAGATTTCTAAGTTGCCCCCCTCAGTCGAGTTCTTTCTATTTCTCCCGATCTTTGGTTACTTACACTCTCTACATTCATAGACAATGATCAAACTAATTGAGTCCACAACAATTAAAAAAAGCTACTAGTCTAAAATGTTCCAGCCGACTGTACCGTGCCACGCGCAGACATTCCTTGCAGAAGGAATGACGTCCTGTCAAGACGACGAGGACCAGCCAGCAATTCTCGTTCCATGTCATTGTGCCAACTATTTTCGGTTGGGGTTGCCAGAGACCACGTAGTCAAGTAGGGGGTCTAGGCTGAGCTCATCGACAAGTGTCCATCGTCACGTGGTTAATGACGCATTTGTCGATTCGAGCTAGCATGAACACGACTTGTCTACAGTGTACAGACTCTACACCGTCGATTTTCACGTGTAGACTTTGACCATCGCCAACTGCCTTCTTCAAGAGCAGTCGACTATGCACTTGGCGATGAGTTCAGCCTAGACCCCTAGGCCAACTTTCGTGTGTCTGCGGCTCTGGCGGTCATCAGATGTTACTCGAAAGCGGTGCTTGACATTCGGAACGCAATTTTAATTCACCCGCTCCTATTAGCGAGCCAATTCTGATACGTACTGGCGTTTGGAATAGAGTAACGCTTCACTGCGTGCTAGTCCGGTGAAAGAAGCCTGCCTTCAAAATCCTCAATTCCCGGGATAACTAGCAGCCAACAGTGTTGCTTCTGTCGTGTTCAAGTGCCCATGCCAACTTCTTATTATTCAGTTCAGTACACCACTGAGTATTACAGTTATAGCAGAGTTTAAGCTCCCTCGTCATTCTCATGTATTTTAAAATGGCGGCATGATAGCGTCCATTCCGATTTCTTAATGGTAGATCGGAAATATATTGATCCCGATAGCTACTTGTTACAAAGGGAATGGGGGATGTTTTCCACATTTCGTCCTACGGTGGCAGCCATTGACGAATAAACGAAATCGGGTGTTCCTTTACCAGTCCTATTATTGGTCATTTGTCATGTGTACAAGTGCATTTTAGAGATTCATCCCACTTATTCTAATTCTTATGCTATTGTTGTAAGCGACTGTTAAATGTTGACTTTCTTTGCGCCTCATCTCTAGGATTGGGCGTATGGTGAAATAATAATAAACTTCTGCGCTATAAATGACCCAATACAATTTACGCTATTGAAATGCATGCATCTTAGTATCAAAGACAACAAACACCTCAAATTATGACTATGCGCGTCTTCAGAAGCTGTCAAAATTTTGCTAGTTTTTATCTTAGTTAAGTGTCAAACCTCTCTTATTGTACCATGAATGGATAAGGAACTAACTAACAACTTGCACAGTTTGTATTGGATCACGTGGAAGTTATCGTCCACGTAGTAAAGTGTGTGTAGCTGCTGGAGGGGACCAATAATAGCCCTGGTCGACGGTTTTAGCACAAAGGGATTCAGGAGTTGGGCTCTCGAGATGGTGTCGAACGCTTTAGAAAGAGCATAAAATCGAGACCTTTATCTAAAGAGTCCAAAGCATTCGCATATTGGAATCCATAATACTACCCTACTCTTGACATAAACAACTGACAAGTTCCATAAAAATCACTTTTTCGACAACTTTTGTCATTGGAGATAGTACCTACCGTTGTCATTGGTCGGTTGTACCTTACTTCATCCTGTGTTGTTTAAACATAACTGTCGTACAGGTAGATGCCCACACCACCTTTCGAGTCTTTCAGTTCCATCCTACTCAACATGTAAGTATGGCCTCTTTCATTAGATAGTGGTGATCGGGTATTTTCTTTTCTAACTTAGCTTTTAGCCTGACCCTTAGCTGCGTACTTCTACTATTCCTATTATCCTATACGTTTCTCTTTTCTCTCTCTCCATTGGGTAAGGGTTCTTAAGTTCCCTTTGTTTTACGACTTGACATTTAAGAACTATAACGGCTTTGTCTCTTGCACTCACTACCCACAAGATACTTAAGAGCTTGTAAAAGCTCAAACTGGGTGTCCACGTCGATGATATGCTCAAACATTAGGCATACGGAAGAGATTCCAGTCAACTCCCTTGTCGTTGAGAGCAACCTGGCAGTTTACTTGCTCACTCTGGTAGCCTGAAGGGATAACAGAATCGCACGATCATCACAGCCAGGAAAGGTTGTCCAATTTAACTTGGTCTATGCAGTCAATGAGATATACAGAGTTTGTCCCAAATGAGATAGAAACAGAAGGTTTGTTGTATTGTATTCAAAATGTCCACCTTCTGCCACAGTACACTCCCAACACCGACGTCGAACAGAGCGACATACCGACTGGGGATTGTAGCTAATGGAATGTTCAATCTCATCTCTTAATTCCGCCGTCAGTGTTTGTGGGTTTGTGGCCTACACCGTGTTCTTGAAAGTTCCCCAAAGGTACAAGTCGAGGCGGGAACTCCGTAGCACTTCCTCTTCGTCCTATCCAGCTGTGATTGAATGTGTGATCCAGATCATACACAAGAAACCTTTTATTTCTATCTCATTTCGTTGCTGAGCTACACAGTCCAGTCGCATTAATGTGATCACCCCCTACGTTCAACATCAGCCACAGTCCAGAAGGTACTACCAATATCGGAGGTGAGCGGGGCGGGGGGGGGGGAGGTATAAGAAAGGTGTCAGAGGGGAGCAGAAAACATTGCAATTGTGACGGAGGGAACTGTTCGCAATGCCGCCGTGGTGAAAGTGTACCGTGCATGGCAGAATGGCAATAGCCAAAATCAGCGAGGCGCAGAGTGTGGGCCACCACGGGCCATAGATGACACAGGTGAATGATGGCTACGGAGATGTGTGCGAGCGAACAGACGTGCAACCGTGGACCAACTGACCTCCCAGATGAACCAGGGGATTACCAAACATGTATCCCTCGACGACAATTCAGCGAACGTTGCTGAGTACGGGGATCCGCAGCAGACGGCTGGTTCGTGCACCGATGCTGAACAAAGATTGACATTTGCACGCCAGTAACGCAATGGACAGCGACAGAGTGACGAAAGGTGGCTTTTTCCGACGAATCACTGGCGAATCGTCGACCTTTCAGTGCTTTCTTTAAAGGACCAAACACGTGAAAATCAAGGAGGGTGTGACAGAACTTACCACCGCATTTTGGCTATTGCTTCCTGCACCAGTCTCCCAACATGTGGCCTAGCATTGTCCTGGAGGAGGATCACTCCATCACTCACCTTACCAGGACGCTTGTTTTTCACAGCTTGACGCAAGTTCTGCAGTGTCTTGGTGTATGCGATAGCATTAAGACGGGTTTTGGGTTCCATAAACTCCAAAAGCAGAGGACCGTCGGAATCAAAGAAACACGTAAGCATAACCTTCCCGGGCGAACTTTGCGACTTGAAGTTTTTGGACCGTGGTGACGATGGATGCTTCCACTGCATTGTGGTCACCTTCCCGGAGGGTTTCCAATAATGGCACCAGGTCTCATCTACCGCGATAATCTTCTTCAAAAACGCTTCCCCCTCACGACCCTAACGTTCCAGATGATCTAAACAGCAGCTGAAACGCAGCTCTTTGTGCTCTTCCGTGGGCATTCGGGGTACCCACTGACAGCAGACCTTGCCATATCCCAGGCCTTTCACTAGAGCATATGCGGAACCATATCCTTCGCAAGTGACCGTATGCTGATCCGCCTGTCCTCACGAATTGACTTATCCGTGTCTGTCTTCAATTGATCCATGATGACCACGTTTGCTTGGCCCGGACGTGGCTTATCAGCAGTTTCCCCACGACCATCGAGGAACATTTTGGCCCAACGCAGCACGGTTGCTTGCGAGCCACATGCTTCTCCATAAACATTCAACATCCGAGCATGCATGTCTTCAAGCTGTCAGAAACATTATCACCGCTCGCTCGTTGGTCAGTTTTGGACGGAAATTTAATAGGAGGGTTCACTGTAACACAAACGAAATACGAGCATAAGCCTAACGTGACTTCCCACAGCAGTGCTTATCAGAACAAGCAGACGATACCTCACGTGCTCGCGCGCTACAGCCCGAATCACTTTCATTTGAACATGCCTTATATTTGCTGCAACTTGGAGTCGTTTCGAGTAAAATGCGTTAGGTCTCATGTCATCACAATTAAAATCCCCTGTCACTATATTTCGATCATTGGGGTTTAGACGGGCTCAATTTGCACATGTACAAGGGTCGATAGACTATCAATCCACCCCAATTGATAATATTTTTAAACCTGTAAACGATTCTACACGAGGAGAATGTATTGACTCTTTGACGTAAATCGCTACTCCTCCTCCACGGGTGGCACCATCAGCTCGGTAAAAATGGTGGTAACCCTTTATAACAAAGATGCCATCATCATGATTAGACGTCAGCCATGTCTCAGTAATCGCACATATTTCTCTCCGCGAATATTCTAGGTCGTCCAATTTATTAATTAGCGATCTTGCATTTACTAAATATCCTACATCATTATTCCTGCGCTGTTGACATGTTACTCGTCGTGCTAGGCCTCCCGGGGTTAGGAGAGTGGGGGGAGGGGGGGGGACAATTTATGCCAAGCCTCTTCAGCGTTCTTTCTCAAGTGTTTTTTTTTTCACCAAAATAAAAAAGGAGAAACATTTGAGTAGGACGACGGCAGCAATCCACTAGGCGAGCGTAAGGACGACGGCTTGGATGGCCGCACCGCACGGGAAAAAAGAAGACGACACGACGACGCTAAACCGACTGCTACTACGTATAATCTAACTTCACTCTAGAAGTGTTTCTCGTCAGTGACCAAACAGGTGACTACTGCACTTGGACTTGACTCGCTTTAAAGGGACGAGGCGGTGGAGGAGGGGGAGGGGGAGATTTCGTGTCGGGCAACGCGTCGGCCATTTTCGAGTTTCATTTGGCCGCTCGTGGCAATCGATGACGATACGAGAGCGCGACAAACAGGGGGTGGGAGGTGGGAGAGTTGTAAAGCGACAGAGGGGGTCGTGAACTGCCTCCGTCGACGACAAAGATTGTTGTCCCAAATAGCGCCGTCGAGCCCACTGAGAATTCCGATCCAAACGCCGCCGTTCGCCACGGCTGCCGATCGATGCCGACGGAGGGGGACCGCGCCGAGCGAGTCCGCTGGGCTGGGCTGCTACGGAGTTCGAGAGCGGCAGGCGGGCGGGCGAACGAACGAACGAGCGAGCGATGGACCCCGGGGGCACGCGTTCCGAATGGGCATCGGCAATCGCCCCGCGCAAGAAATCGCCGTTTTGTGTGTTGTTGGTTGCTCTCTCTCTCACTCTCTCTCTCTCTCTTATTTTGTTGGTGCTGCCGGGAGCAAAGGGTTATCGCTGCGGATTCATCCAATGAGAGCAATCGGCGAGAACACGAGCGCCACGCGTGGCGGTCCGGCGGAATCATTTGGCAGCAATAACACTAACCTCCCCCCCCCCCTTTCTCCCGTTTATGACCGACCCATTCCTCCTCCGCAGCCCAAGAAAACGCCTCCCCCCCAACCATACACCCCTCCACCTTCGTTAAATAAAAAGACCCCCACCCACGTTCAATGGCTTTTTCTTCTCCACGTTCCCAGTGCAAAGTGACGAAAAAAAAAGACCACGATAAACACGACGAGAGCTAATTACTCTGTGCACCTAAAGCACTAGATTAGAAAAAGTGCTTTATGTGCACCGCATCGAGGGAAAGCACAAAACGTAGGCGTTCGGCAAGTGGACGCCCACGGAAACGACGACCCCCCCCCCTCCCCACGGACACACACTTCCAGTGTAGTGACCGATTCTCTCCCGTTAAAATCGGACTAAGGGCACGTGCATCGACCGTCCCTTAACGCAGCCTTTTTCTGATCATACATTTTCCTATCCCGAGGATACTTGTTTTATTTTCAAAGTAAATTGGGAGACTGCGCTTGGTACAGGGACTAACCCGTGCACTTTTCGAATGCTCGAAATCCTCCTCCGTCACTGAGGAATTTGTGTTTAACGGTAGCTACTCCTCTCGTCATGGGTGGTTTAGAAAACTGGCCATGTTGACCGTGAGAGGTCCAGCGCTATGGTGGATAGCTTCAAATTTTTCTATGCTAAGAGGGCCCAGCCATGTATTAAGCGCTCATTACATAGACGACTACATTGTTACAGTTTATTACTGCGTCGAGTGGGGTCGCGGCTACTTCTTCTTCTGCTCTTGCCTGCAAACCCAACTGTCCTCCAGTCTTTGCCAATTTCTTTCTAGTCATCATGTAGGACATTATCCATCCATCCACCTCCTTCTTCTTGTCTTTTTCCCTCTCTCTCTGCTGCATCTTGTACACGAGGTTGCATTCTTTCCACAAGACCAAGAAGCCGTCTGAGCCTATTTGATATATTTACAATAAGCGGAAACTTGTTCTTCTTCTTCTCCCCTCTAGGGCCATAGATCCGCCTACTTAATATTGTAGCTTTGATTCTTCTGAACCGTGGCATAGGATTACTTTGGTTTTGTTTGATAAGAGCTTTGATGCTATGCTATCAAATTCTGGAGAGTACAGTGGAACTGGCGCATCACTAACTTGCCATTGTACGCATGCGCAGATAGATAGTGTCATTTGTATCGTTCGCAATTTAGGTTGTATATCTTTAATGTTGTTCATGACACGCGAGGTTCCGGGTTCGAATCCAGGTCGCATAATTTTTTCAAATAATATCATTTATTTGCGAGTTTGCTCCTGCAGTTCACATTCTTTATTTCTTATTGCGTGTTCATCAAACTTTCTGATGGTTTGGGTAGGAGAAATTCCCGATCTGTGAACCGGCCGTCCGCCTATCTTGACAACTCAGTGACAATGCCATTCTTAAATTGCTGTACTGCACCCATGTTAAAATTAACGGAAAAAATCTGTTTTTGATCGTTGGAACGGATTAACATTGATTTGAATGGGGAAGGTTGACTCCTGGAGGCTTCATTACCAGCTTGGATTTCTTCTTTCATTGTATATATGCAGCATCCTACTTGGTTTGCGTTTCTTGTCATCTTTAGTAGAGAGATAGATATTCAGTTGGTTTTTTCACCTCGTTTCTCTAGCTTCAACTACTGCTTCCTCTGATATCATAGCCCAAGAATCTTAGTTTGCGAAATTAAATAGAACACGGGGGGCTAGATAGTGCTCGTTTGTCCACTGCAAACAACTCCATTTCTTATATTTTCCGTACTGCAGGGGATTCCAGATTCTTTTAAAATGTTCCATAGGGGGTAGGCTACAGCTAACAACGCTGACCATCCAAACGTCTTCATTGTCTCCATCTTGGATTTTTTCGTTTGTTGGAAACAGTAAAGATTAATTAGCCAAGGCCTTGGAAATATCAGCAGGGCCTGTCTTTCTCGTTGGCGAGTGACGTCCCACCTCGTTTTGGGTTCTTTTTGTGAAATCCAAAGTGCAGGGCGCATAAATCTTGAACTAAAGGCAATAAAATCTTACGCATCGAGCCAGACCTCTGTCATTTTGAGAGATGCAGACTCAATCAATAGGAGGCCGGCCTGACATTGCGTTTCACGCGTAAATGGGAGCCGTTGCGTCAAAGTAAACAGTTTCCGTGAACATTTGGCTCATTTATTGAATTTTCAAATTCGGCGTCCATTCTGGCACACGCGTTACAAGGTGCTTTCGTCATCAGCGCGCGACCAAGGAGGGGAAAAAAAACTCGCCGACAAGTAGCCCATCTTCTTCAGCGGGCCCCCCCCCCCCCATGAGTGTGCTAGGAGAAGAAAGAGAGAGGGACAGAGGCGCGCGGAGGTGAAACGAATCGACGGACGTCCGAGACGGCTCGAGCGCCGAGCGTGCAAATCAGTGTTCGGGAAATTGGGCTCGTTCGACAGGTCCGTCCACAGCTTTTTTAAATACCGTAGAGGCTTTGCTCCTGCTAACGAAAACACCCTAGCCGCCATCGTCCCACGCCTCTTGCACGACACCAGCAAACAGGCGGTCACCTTCGCCCAAACGACACGGGCGCCAACCCAGGAGTTTTCTCCTTCAACCATTCTCGCTACGACGCATCCGTCCGCCCTACTCTTCGGCTCACCCCCGAATCCCCACGAAAGGCGAGCTAGCTCTGACCGAAGCGTCGTGTCGTCCTATCAGGTGGTCGAGGTCGCTTCCACCACATCGACAAAAGCCACGCGACCTCACCGTCCCTTGGAGCTGTGCGCCTGGATACGCGGGTCTCCGACGACTCTCGCTGGATCCGTCCCTGCGGTTCGCTCCCTCCAATTTGCACTGGCTTTGACGGAAAACGCTAACAAAGATTCGGCCCCTCGGCACGTGACAAAGACGAGAGCGCAAAAATGCCCTCCGCCGCCGCCACGCGTCCCATTGCGTTACCTCCTCGCTCACTCTTCCTATGTCGACAACGAAGCGCCCCACGCCTCGGTAGCAGCAGCCAATGAGGTGCTCGCTTTCGTCCTGCGGCCGCCAAAGGTCAAACACTAAACGGGTCTTCACGTGATCGCCCCCAACCTATCGCTGAAAACACTTCTTCCTCTCATTCTTCCCTCGAGGAGGAACACATATGTGTAGAGGCCATGGGCGAGAGCGGAGACGACGACGAGGACGACAACGGCACGGCTCCACCGTCCACGCGAGCAAACGCCTCCGATTTTGTAATGGCACCTCTGTGTCGGCGAGGCGTTCAAAAAGAGAGGCGATGCGCCGTCCTGTCACGCGAGGGCAGCACCTTGCGGTCGCCTCTCTTTCTCGGCTTCGCAAGAGTGGCGACAACTGTCGCCGACTCCAGACAACGTTTCAACGCCATTCGAGGGAAATGGCGTCCGGTAGACGACGCCTGTCGTCCACGGTTCCAATGGGCCCTATCCCTCGAGAGACAGTCGAATGGTCGATGGCCACTAAAATTGGGGGGGGGGGGTAAAACTAAACACACACAAAAAAAAATAAAAACCGACAATCGTCGATCTCTTCCACGAGAGTGAGCCTGTCAAGTCGGTTGACCGCCCTACGTTCACCCACTCACCCATTCACCATCGTTGACGGTCTCTCAGTTCGTCTTCTCATTTTCTTCTCGTCAGAGTCGGCTTCTTCCTTATTCAGCACTACGAATCGCTGGACGAGGGATCTGTCTTCGGATCGTCTCTGAAAAAGCGACTGTCCTCTGCGATGACTCAGGCGCCAAATAAAAAAAACAAAACATGCTGCTCAATAAATCAAATTCTAATCTTATTGTCCATGTTTCGTTGTACTGCAAGATTAGACTATACGCGGGCTGATTTTACTCCGACACAGGCCAATCATTTCTCTCGCTCTGAAACCTTTTTCCTTTTAAATTGAGGAAGAGAGAGAGTGCCCACCATGTGTCTTCCTATAATCGCGTGGGAGTATACCTAATTTAGCCCAGTGATAGCCACTACTACTTATTGATTTCAGAATGTCCGTCTGTCCGTCCCCTTCATAATTTCCGCATTTTTCGAGGTACTGTACAAGGTTGTAGCTTACCACGGGACTGTGCACCTTCACTATTTAGTTTGGTTTTCATTAGTCCACTGGGGTCGGAGTTTCGAGGGTGGAAATTAGAGGGGACCAAAAGGTCTACGCATGTAAAGCAGTGAAATTGGGCATGCAGATTATTCTAGGCAAGAAGTTGGGCCAAATTGTTCCCAAATTGTAGGGGTGGCAGTCACTTGGTCTTTCGATGGGGAATGATGAGAAACGAAAGGAAATAGAGCTTTTTTTCATTTTTTAAATACTACGTTCGAGAAAATCAATTTTAACTGGGGGTGGGGGTGGGGGATGGGGTTAAAAAGTGCAGATAAAAGGGTAAAAATAGATGAATAGGGTTTCCACTACTTTCCTATACCCTCCTCGGGGGATTCATTGTTTGTTCAAACTGAAGAAAACGTAACAGTGACCAGTATAATCGGTATATTTACAAAATAGGGATATCACATGAAAGATAAACTCTCCAGCTTCTCTCGATATGCACATCTAAACGATATTCAAATTCTTCCCACACACGTGGCGCACCCACCCCTTCACCAAATGGGTCGATCTCTTGGGAAATTCGACGCTTAAATCTCCTGTAAGCGATGCGGTCATGGGGTACGAAGACGCTGTCCTTCACGTAGCCCCACACAAAGAAATCACAGGCCGTTAGGTCGGGTGATCTGGGATGGGGTGGGGGGGGGGGGGGGGGGGGGGCACTGTGATAGCATGTCGAGCTAGGTAAAGCTTTGGATCAGAGGTAGGTGGTTGAAACGCGCCTCTAGTGAGCATTTCCAAACTGGCGGGTTTCTCAGCGTTGCCAAATGAAATTTGGAGAGTTTACCTTTCATTTAAAATGGGTCTTTTTGAAACATCTTCACTATACTGGTCACCGCCACGTTTTCTTTTCGCATCATTCATGTTGAATAACCCTGTACATTTTTTATTGGAGAAATGACTATTTTTTATTTTATTCCCGGCTAAATCAAGCTGTGAAGATGATGACGACAACAGAAGCTGAGAGTTTTACACATTTTCATTTAAACTTCCACTTGTTTGTGCGCAAATTTTGTAATTAATATTTCGCCCACTTCCAGCCTACCTACAACAACTCCGAAACTTTCCCCAACATCGGTGACAATGCAGTTAGTTTCACTAGTCTTTCATTTATTCCTAAGTTTAATTTGTATATAGTGCATCATGGCTTAATGATTGTTAGGGTTGTTCATTGGGCTACCACTCGCTAAGAGTGAAGGCCTATGTGTTCGTTTCAGAAACTCAAACATTTTTTTTGGTGAAATCGACTTAAAAGCTCGTCATTCGAAAAGATACCTTCCTTCCCCGTCTCAGTAAATATACGCGCAACGTGGTAAAAAAAGAAGACGAAAACAACAATTGCTTCACAAGAACTAAAAATAATATTTTATACTAAATGCTGCGCTTAAGCTATACCATACAAAAAAAATTGATACAAAGAGGCAACTCGCTCAATATCAAGAAACATCTTCCCCCACCCTAATTTTGGAGGAAATAAATTTACGCGCGCCCATGATTTATTTTTGATAACTTTCCATACGCAAAGGAATGATAGTATAAACCCTTCTGCAACAACTAAAGCGCGTCTAAAATCGAAAGAAATGGCGAGAGAGAGAGATTGGGAGAGCAGCTACGCAACAAGATCATCCAGAAACGACAAAATGGGATCTCCATGCGGCAGATTGGTCGAGAACTTGGATTAAACGAACATTCCTCAAACATTACCGTGAAACTGGATCCAGCAGTGGCAGAGAAGATCGCGTGTTGCGTCGTTCAACATCGACCTGAAACGTTCGTAGAAAGCGCAAAACTCTGGAGTGAACGCATACGCCGAAATGTTTCTTGACGAACAGCTAGCAACAGACTACGTGAAATGAGTTATAAGAGCGAGCGAAAACCTATGCTGACACCAGTGCAGCGAAAGCGACGGTTTGCTCGGGCCAGAGACAGAAGAGCAATGGGAGAGGGTGATTTGGTCTGACGAGTCGCCTCTTTTATGGAAATATCGGATCCGTAAGCCAAATGAAGGACTTGACCCAAACTGTGTGAAGCAAAAATTCAAGTTCCCAGCCGTTGTGCAAGTGTCGGGGTGTTTTGGTTATGCTGGCGTTGGTGAGTTGGTTCCATGCGACGGGACGATCAATGCACAACGCTACCAGGACATTTTGCAACAACATTTCCTCCCTTCTGTGGCCCGACTTCG
>JAHWFO010002062.1:3352677-3409282 GCA_023313115.1 Rhysida immarginata
AGTAGTCGAGAATCCACGGTATCGCCCACCCCCCCAACACCACCCGCTCCTTCGTTGAATACACTTATATGTAAGTATGTGGAGGGAGGTCTCTCGAAGGGAGAATGGCTTCCTTTCTTCTTCTTCCTTCCTGTCCATTTCCTGTGCGCGCGAGGTCAAGCACCTCGTGAATCCGCAGGACTTAAAGAGAGAAGAAAAAAAAAAAAAAAAAAAAAAAAAACGCTCGCCTCGCCGTCACTCCATCTGGTGGCAGAGCGACGACACTAGGCTCCGCTTTCCTCTCGTCCACCAGTGTGGGTGGGTGGACCGGTGGATGTCCGAGGCGTTCTGACCGAATTCCCGAGGGCGAATTAAGAGCGCGGGAGTCGTCCGTGTGAATCGGAAGTCGCCATTTCCGCAATTCCACAAAAGAGAAACAAAAACGGAGAAACGAGTGCGAGGAAGAAGGAGAAGGAGGAGAAGAAATGCCTTCCTCAGTGAGAGAACAAAGAGACGGACGAGGAAAAGCAACAACAACAAATTCTTCGACTCGGGTCGTTCTGCTTTCACACGTGGGCCTCTCCCTTTCTTGGACGAACGTAAGAGGGACCATACACGAGGGGCAAACTTCGAAAACGCCAACAATACTGAAGGAACGGGGACAAAGGAACGCAAAAGCTAAACTTTTCGGGGTGGTGGTGGTGATGGTGGCAGAGCCGAGTAGTCCTATGAATAGACGCGTTGAAGACAACGAAGGTGCCAGCAGTCGTCGACGGATGTTCGCCACTAAAAGGACGCC
This sequence comes from Rhysida immarginata, assembly GCA_023313115.1. Taxonomy (NCBI): domain Eukaryota; kingdom Metazoa; phylum Arthropoda; class Chilopoda; order Scolopendromorpha; family Scolopendridae; genus Rhysida; species Rhysida immarginata. The sequence goes on from JAHWFO010002062.1 coordinate 3,353,456, forward strand.
CTCTTCCTATCATTTACATGCCCCTCCTCACCCCCAACAACTTCCGTTCCATCGGAAGATCCCTTCAATATCTTCCACAAATCATCGAGCAAATCGAGTGAAAATATGAGCTAAGAATCAATGCTTCTTTTTTTTTCTACAGCCATTAAACTATAATGAAACGATTCACGAGTTATAATGCTCTATGAGCCGCGATGATGACTGGTATATTTTTTTTTAAATACTAAAACGACCCATAGGCCACCGTCGTCGGCTCCACCCGCACAAAACACGAGAGCGCGACACACAAAGGATCCATCCTCTCCGCGACTCGTTAAAGGGGCCACCATTTTCCACTTTTCAAAGCGGATCGCCGTGAAGAAGGAGCGACGCTGGAGAAAGTCCGTCGCTGGATAAGGTGCCGCCGCCAAGCGCCGAGTCGTACGGGGACGCGTTCCGCTTACGACTGTCGACCCCGCTAGCTGGAAGTGCTCGATCCGTCGTCTGACGCCGCCCATCTCAACAGTCAAAGATGGCGACCGGGCGGCTGACGAAGTGCGAAACCCGTCGACTGTGGTGGGTGGGTGGGTGGGTGTGGAGAAGAAAGCGAAGTAAGGAGAAAGGTCGAGTCCAGTGCGCATTACCCGTCGAGGGGAGAGGCAGCAGCAGGGTCATTGACTGGTACGAAGGGCATTCGCGGCTGCCACCTTTAACAATGGGATTCTTCAGATGGGGCCGCAAGCTCATTATCGATGCCAACAGAGCCCATCCCGACGCATCCAAACTTTAGAGAGAAAAACACCAAAGCTACCCTTCCCTCCCTCGCAACAGGAGGAGGAGGATTATCAGATTCGATGCTCATCCCACAAAACTCTTTTCGCTCTGGGTTCGTAGAAACCTCCACTGCACCCCTCCCCCCCCCATCTCTCTCTCTCTCTCTCTCTCGTCGCCGAATTCCGTTCGCCCCTGTGCGTCGTCCCTCTTCTCGTCGGAAGGATCGCGATAGTTCACACGAAAAGACGGCGGAGACAAGGGGGAAACAGGGGTCGTGCGCAGTCTCCTCGTTTGCACTAGTACCACGTGTCCACGAGCGACGGCGGTCAAAGAAAGCAAAAGTTGGCCACTCTACGCTTTCTCGTCGTGCCACTTTCGAAACGCATCCCCGCCGCCGCCCCCGGGCTAGGAAGTTGAATCTTTATCTACTTTCCAACGGATGCCCATGCGTTTAGGGTAAAACAAAATGGAAGAGCAACGGCTCCCTTGAAATCAAAAACCCTCACCTCCTCCACTCTACAGCATAGAAAAAAGGGGTTGGCCTCCTTGGTGAGGGACGCAGATCGATTAGTCAGTCCTACAGAAGAGCAGGAGGAAGCCGCTAGAGCTGTAGGAGCCGGAACTCGAGCGTGGTGAAATAATGAAAACGAACCAGGCAATCTCCTCTCCTCCGCTCAATTAACGATGAAGGGGCGGCGACGACGAAGCAGGGTCCGTGTTCTCGTCGTAAAACAAGCGGCGGACGCCCATAGACTAAAACAAAAACTGCCAAACCAACTTTAACACTCCAGAGGTGGCGCGCGGTCTCAGAGACCGCATCACTACATTTTCGTGAATACTTTCTTAGGAATTTAAAAGAAACAAACGGCCACTTCTGTATTCTTCCATTTTGGACCCTTCTAGAAGTCAGTAGGTCATAATCCGCGATTGCTTGCTATAATAGACATGCGCGCCACCAACTTCGGGTTTTGATGTTTAAGTCGTCATTTATTTTACTTCTTTTTTTTTAATTTTTTATTATCTAAACATATTCTCCAGGTAATTCCCAATATATTTTTGGTTTATTCATATTTTCCTATTTCGAAATTTTTATTTTAAAACAAATATTTGAAGAAATTGCCATATGCAAGAATACTAATGCTCTCTCTCTTCTCTAAATATCATTTCACATAGAAAATTTAACTTCCGTTTATACTATTTTTGAACGAAATAATCTGAAATATCCAGCAAAGTTGCTTTTTAGTTTTTTTGTAATAATGATTGCTATTATTATTCATTTTTATAATCGTTTTCTTTTCTATAGAGACGTTCTCATTTCCGGTTTGCGCTAAGGATTGTGGGAATACTGGGATGAAAACAAACTGAGAATTTTATGCTCTTTACGATCTGTTTAAATATTTGGTCATTCATCTTAGTTGATTATTAGCTGCTATAGTGACCAACCTAAAAGTAGATTTCTCTACAGCCCTTTTCTAAAATTTTATATATTGGCCTGTGTTCGTTTCCACAACTCAAACAAATTTTTTTTTTTTTTCTGAAATCGACTTAAAAACTTATGATTCGAGAAGATATATTGAAATTTTCAAAGAAAAAAATTCCGTCTCCATGTATGGGATCAATTTTCTGAAGCGGCAAAAAAAACAGAACCACATGAAATGAATGCACTAAGGAAAAATGGCTGAACCGAACTCTTCCCCCATCCATACACGGAGGGTTCCTTAATCTCTGCATTGACGTATTTTTCATTAAATAGGGATGAGAGTTGGTTTTTTTTTCTTCTAACAATTAAGACATACATACATTCCATCAATTCGACATGAACGGATTCCTCTCTCAAAATCGAATAAATTGTTTGGCTTTGATGAGCCAATTTTGAATTAAAAGAAAATAAAAATAAATAAAGTGGGAGAGCTGTGCGAATGTTCCATTTCAATTTATTTTGTTTACAGCCAAGTAATTAAATTGCACGATCCAAAGTTAAAATCGCTTACAACAACTCGGAGAAGTCAGTCACTTTTTAAGATTTAAAAGCGACTTTGTTGCGTTGATGTTAATTCCAAAAAATCAACAAAGTTAAACGAAAGGAAACCAAAAATGGACACAGTGGCGGAACTATTGTTGGAATTTGCAATGGGTGTTTTCCGCATCAGTGATAAATCTAAACTAAATATTGAAACATTATTGATCAGCAGTCGTGTCAGTCAAAGTAAATCTGAATTTTCTGATATTTACAAGAGAATGAAATAAAAAAAATATATTTCTACAAGATTAAAACATCTTGAACTGGTGTGTTTGCTAAGTGCAGAACGGCTGTTTGTTTTCACCCCAGTATCCCACAATCCTTTAGCGTCAACACGCTCATGACGTCGACGTTATGTAAGGTAAAAATAGAGCAAAATATCAATTTTATTTTTCTAAACTATGCCTTTCCTGATTTATTCATGTCTAATTTTGAGGGGAAAAGAAAGGTTTTTAAATTTATTCATGAGGTAAATTAAGTGATAGATAAAAAGGATTCGTCAATTTCACTTTTTAGCATTAAAAGAAAGTGGCTTCAAAATGCGGTCTCACAGACCGCGCGCCATCGTCCGTGTTACAAACACCCGCGCCACCTCTGGAGTGTTAAGAAAAAATGTTTAATCCCCTCAAAAATCCCTTGAAAGGTACAATGCATAAATCACTTGGCAGAGTATGCATGCACGTGGCTGACAATGTCAAATATAATGGGGGCTAAGACTAGGTTAGATTACATATCACAACGCTTCAAAACTGGTTTGGGAAAAAGAGCGACGGTGGTGAATGGACAACAAAACCACGACGCTTACCTGCACTAAAGAAAGGACTACATCGGGACTCCCGTTTATTATTTCATCATCCTATCGACCCCATTGTTATCTTCAACTTGACCGCATGCAATTCCTAATGAGAAGACTTTCCAAGGTGGTAACTAAAAGAGACTTCAAGTGTAGGAAAACCAACTCCCCTCAATTCTATCTATCTATCTCTTTTTTTTATTATCGATAACTAGAGCCCACCGCTTCCCTAATGTCGTCCTTCGAGATGCCTTGTTCAATTCTAATAAATCCAAACTGCCGCAATCGTGCTAACAATCTGTGAAGATTTGAATGTCAAAATCAAACTGTTCACTGGGTTGCTACAACATTGCATGGTAGTCTATTGTTATTATGGTATGGGACGCTCAAACCAATAATGATGCACACACACACACACACACACACACGCTCTTCCCCGATGGGCACGAGCGGCCCAACTCGGCCTTCAAATGAAGGGGGTGCGCGCAATGAAAGAGACAGAAGCGTTCGGGTTTGGTTTCAGTATGTCACCACCAGTTGCAAACAACGAGGGAGGGGGGGGAGGAGGAGTGTTCTCGACTCGAGGGAGCACGAATGAGGCAAGCGTTTGTTCGTAGCCATCAATGAGGGGGCGAAACTGTGCTACCGCCACAACCGCCAACTTATTGCGTGGGTAGCAGTGCTAAAAAGCAGCAAACACACACACAAGCGCTCCTCCAGTCCCTTCCTCCGGATTCTCTAAAACAACAACAACATTTGCGAGAGAGAGAGAGCGCCTCCGCCAACACAACTCCATGTTCAGTCTCCTCAGCGTGTGTGTTTACTGCGCTGTCTTGTGAGGGTGGCGTACTCTTGTAGAATTGTGGGCGAAGAAGAGAGCGGGTGGGTGCCTCGTCGACTGCATTGCGTCTTTGAAAAGGTGTTTTCTTCCCACTCTCCCTCCGTTCCCAAGCCCAAGATGGCCAATGGAGGCGGACCGATGGACGCCGAGTGACCCTGACTCCTGACCTTATTGATTGGAAGGTGTCCGCCGCCTCGCCTACCTCCTCCTCCTCCTCCTCCTACCTTCTCTCTCTTGACCGTCCCTCCGTTTTATTGGAAACCCCACCAGACAGACAGTGGTCGAGGCAAAAAGCATTGTCTTGTTCGATTTGCCGTTTCCCGACTCAAACCTTAAGAACGTTCGCGTCAACGGCCAATGAGCGGACTTAAAACTCTCGCCTCTCACCTACCCCTACCACCTCCTACAACGCGTGTCTTGTTTATCACCATCCCCAAACCCTCTCTCTGTCTCCGGAAGAGAGAGAGAGAGAGCGTTACCATCCAAAGCAACAGACACCACTTTCATCAAACACACGTACTCTTCTCCCCCACACAAAAGGGTACCCAAATGCGAACCCGAGACCCCGGTCATGAAAACACATCTCGCCGATTGCTCTCGTCAACGAAGCTTTCGGAAGCGCCTTGTGCCTGCCTTTTCTTTTACGCGACCAAAATGGCGTACGATGCACCCTGTGAAAAAGCCTCTCCGAACATGTCGTCTTTTATTAATGAGAGATAGACCAATCGGAAATTAAAATGGCCACCTTTGTTTTATTTTACTCTATTAACATTCTAACAAGAAATTAATCCCCATCCCCAAATCTTGAGGGGAAAGTAGCGGAAGCCTCATCTAAGGCGTGTCCCAAAAGTATAAGACCATTCATAGTTAGTTTAGTTAAAACAAAATGAAATAGGTCATTGTTAAGAGTTTTAAATTCACAATGAATTTGTGGATTATTTCACAAAAACAAATTCAGGCAAAAAACAAACACAACAATTGATTTCAACCTGTCCCATTGTCATCTATCAAGCATGGTTGATTTAAGTATATATAGATGGCAGCGCTTACGCTTTATGAATCTGAGGCTATGACGCTATGGTCGAAATGAGGAGGAAATCTCGGCAATGTTAAGAACATGCATGGAAATTGTTCAGTTCCACAATGTTCGAACAACAATGTTAAAAACAAAAATCTCAAGTTTCATGGATTTCCTACAGATCGAAAAATTCAGTGAGGTTAAATGAGATGTCGTAGCCTAGCCCAATATTTAGCATCGTCACTTTCGTAAATCGTAATTCATTATAAAATTTGCTCACTCTTAGTCAATATTTTATTTATTTCCGTCAGTTTTCGCTCCTATTAACCGAAGCTTTTCTTTCAAGTCTTTAACTTTCATCTTCACTAAACTTTTGTAAATAAACTAGAACAAAATTCATAAACCGTAGCGGATGCCACCTGGCGGATAGATTTGGCATTTAAATCAACCTATATTACTGGCATGACATTAGGACGACTGATGAAATGAATATATTGAAAACGTCACTTATGGTGTGAGGTGGCTTTGGATTTAATGGTAAAACAAATGACTACCAAGACCTCCTTGATTGGAGGAAGCAGACGGATGCTTCAGTTCACCGTGCAAAGACCACGTATGAATGATTGGCCTGCCTTATCCCCAGATATTAATCCCATGGAAAATGTCTAGGGGGAAAATGCTAGCCAGATCTGTTTACGCATACAATAATTCAGAGGAGTTGAAGAACGATCTGTCATGAGAAATTGATCCAAGCTTTCTTCAAAAGCTGATTCTCCCACTTCCTAACGGAATCTTCAAACTTCTTGAATGCAATGCTCTTAAACAGGTTGAAATCAGTTGTTGGGAATACTACTTTTCTTGTGCGTTTTTTGCCTGAATTGTTTTTTAGTGAAATAATATACAAAACTTAAGGAGGAATTTAAAACTCTAACAATGATCTATTTCTATTTATTGTTTTTATTATAGGTGGGTGGTCTTATACTTTTGGGACACACCTGAACATAGAAAAGAGAAATCTTTTTTCCTTTCTCATCATATCCTAGCACTTTGCTCCCCTCTAACTTAACTTGCACCTCCTCCGGTGGGCCAAAACAAAAGCAAATTATATGGTAAGCATCAGTCTTCTACGTCAAAAAGTAGTGACAAATCTAAAATAAGCAATCCGTGCTCCATTCTTTCCTTTATCAATTCTTGTGAGAACGTGGAGAGTTGGGCATCTTTTAACAGATTTGATCCACAGCACCTGCTAAACAAACAGTAAACAAACCTTAGGTCCCTTTCACACGAGGCCACCATGGTGGCGCGGCCGCGTCGTTACACTGCTCACAGTAGAGCCTTTCACACGACGTCGCGCCACCACCACTGTTGGGGAGCTGAGGAAGGGGGGGGGGTTCCATAGTAACAAATCGTTTGGGGCAACGTGAACAAAGGGTGACTATTTCCTATACCACCCCTCGCAAATACCTGTGCAGCCAGTTCGCCAGCTGGGTGTTTGCTTATTTCCGTGAATAAAGGGTGACTCATTTCTGGTGGCCGCGTTGGTGGCAGGGGAATCTGAGCACGCCACCAAAAAGGGTGGTGGCGCGGCCGTGATGGCGTCGTGTGAAAGGGGCCTTAGCCCGTCTCGTCTACTCACCTGCTCAGAGGAATGAATGCCTTCTACCTGTTCCGGAAGCAAAAAAAATCGAGGTAATTGTCTTACTATTTTCTAAATAATGGGGCCTTATTCAAGACTCAACCTCCGAAACCACTAATAAAACAAAGACTCAACAACAACTCATTCTAAACCCAAACGAGATGTTGACCATACAACGTGCACTAGGAGTTTCCCTACAACGTCTCCGGTGCGAAGGCGCGAGGCCAAACCCACCGCCAACAACGTTTCAACTGAGAAAGCGAAGGAATACCACACACTCCCGCACGCTCCCCTCGGGAATCGAAACGTCACGTCAAAGGTCGAAGCCGCTTCGTGTCCCTCAGAAAAATAGCCCAGTCCTTCAATCACCAGTCGCTCTCTGCGTCTTCATCAAAGGGCGAGTCCTACATATCGAGGGAGGCGGGGTTCATGTCACGGAAGACTCCCATGTGGGTCACGTTCACTTTCGCCTGGTCGAACACCCAGCGCGCATGCTTCGTCGTCGATGGATCTCAAAGCGTGAAGAAGCCGTCATCTTGGGTTGAGCGAAGCAGCTGCTTACCAGCGGTGGCGCAAGACTTCTTCTCGAGTGTCTGTTTGGGGAACAGACGGTGGCACGTGGAAGGTCTTTTTTTAAAAGCTCTCGAAGACCATACGAGGTTGTAACGAGAGCGCGTTTTTCAAAGTCCACTTGCGTCAGGATATGTTTCACCTCATCCACCTTCGACACTTCTCCAAGGGCTCAAGTCTTCCGAGTCGAGGAACCGATGTTAAGATTTAATAGACGACGCCCACGTGTCACGACGAGAGACGTTTCTAGAGCCTCCTCGTGAAAGCGTTGCCCTTTTTGCGCGTTATCTTTGCGTCTGTCGACTCGAACTCCGTTGCTGATGGGAACGTCGACGCTGGTCTCTTGAAACGTTGGTTTGCCAAACGAGATGGGGCAATGACAAAGACACGCATCAGTCTCACTAAGATGGAGTGGATAAAATCCTTTTCGAAAATAAAACGAGGATATATTGAAGTGATCCTGGCGCTGTAGATTGGATCTCTCTCTCTCTCTCTTTTATCTTGTCCGTGTCGAGGATTTTCAATACCTTTGGGTCTAGAAGTAGAATCTGCCAACAAACTGTGGACACATAATTAGCCTAACATCTGACCACTGGGTCTACTGATAATTTAGCCTAGCAAGAGACCAGCCTCCCGAGGCTATGCCTGATCCTCCAAGATGATCAAGTTAAGGGACAAACACCAAAGTGGGATTGGATACAAATGTACTCAAACTTATTTCAATTATTTCTATAGGTAGGGGCTACATCCTACGAAGATCTCAGGACAATCGGCGTTCACGACTTTCAAAGATGCTGCAAAAGCAATGACGAAAAGTCCACACTTACCGAAAACGTCAAACAAAAGCTTTTTAAATTACATGTTAGATTTTTCTCAAACATTCCTATTAATTGTACGTGTTTTCGTTTTTAAAAACCATTCGTTCATTCATTCATTCATTCAGTGGTGAAAGATCGTTAATGACAATTTGACGTCGTTCATGAAATGGTCAACGATTCAATCCACAGCGCCAGGGTCACGTTAAGGCACAAGTTTGTGAATCCACCAATCAGTCTTTTGATACCTGGACGCGGCTCTTCTTCAGCTCCTCTCTATTTTCTTGTGGGCCCCTGGTTAGTACTGAAACGCCGTTTGTTCTCTTCATCTCAAAAATCTCACGATTCACGACCGCTTACACAATTCAACCCGGCTCAGAAACTCCGAGAAGACCTCCCATTCACTCCCATTACAACGTGATCGAAAAGTAAGAACTCTAATGAGAAGGTAACTTAATCACCTTGCTGTTCGCCTCTCTCTCTCTCTCTCTTTCAACTTTAACGGAGAAAAACGTCGTCTCCACAAACCAAGCTAAAAATTCCGTTGAATTCAATTGTATTCTAGTTAAATTAAATCCTCTAAATTCTGCGGATTTTAGCATAAATATAACGGCACAGCTGGTAAGCTGGCAACCATGTTACTACCTATATAATCAGGAGGGGCTAGGAAGAGACGACCGCGATTGCATGCGAGAGGCCACAGGGGGGGGGGGGGTTCGGAATTTTATCTTCCGTACTAGAGACTCAATGCTCAAAACGGACACCTTAACCTTTGAAGAAAAAGTATTCCCAACGGCAGGGCCTTGTGAGCTTCAACTGCGTTCTTTTTCGAGTCTTCTCCATTTTTGCAATCCGACGCATCGGTTTAACGGTTGAACGGGTGAACCCACTCACTCGTCGTCGTCCACTGAATTTCATAAAAAAGAAAGGCTCAGCTAGTGGGTGCCCGATTTACCACAGTCGACTTCTCAACGGATACTTCTTGTACGTACCTACTTCTTTCAATCTAGACCTCTTTTCATTTTAACGCCCTGCTACTCCACCACCAGCATATTGGAAGTTCTTCCCATCGAAATCCGAGCAAGAGTAGTTCCAATTCGCCTTGCTTTAAGATAGCGCTGGAGTCCTACTTGGTTAACGGTGACGCACTTCACTGGAACGCCTCTTGCGCTGACACTTTTGTTTCTCGACTTGCGTTGCCTTCCCCTGAAAGGAGCCAAAAAATGACCAGATTATCTTCGACGACTCCCGAGTGACCATCATCGTTAAAGGGCCAAACGGACAATTAAAACTGACAATCGAACATGTGAGTCTTCTCATAAGAAAGGGAGGGACCTGCGTGACTCCTTCGATATCAGGCATCCCAGGCGACGGCTTCTCGCGCGCTCTTTTTAAACGTCCAAGGGGAGCGATTCTAGAGTGCGTCAAGAGCCATGGGACCGAATAACGCCTCATCACAAAAAGATTTCATTGTCCATCCGACCCATATGCGCCACTCATCATTTTCACGTCGAGCCTAACCTTCACGCAGCATTTTTCGGATGTCAATAAACTGGTCGGCATTTCCAAATAAGTAAGCACTTTTTTTGCCCTCCTTCCCACCCCCTCCCTTTCCTGCCTGTCTTTTCGCTTCATATCTGAGATCACGGGATCGAGGGTACATCCCCTTCCCCCTCATCGTCTCTTTTTTTTTTATTTTATCATTATCATCGACGCCAGTGTTTCTTTTCCACTCCAGTCTAGCTCGACGTTTTGTTTTTGAGTCGTTCCTCTCCGCTTACTGGCAGCAAAACACAACGGCATTACCGAGTCGAGAAGAAAAAACGATGCCCGCCACCATCACTCGTTTTCACTCTCGTCTCTTCATCTTCGTCAGAAACCTATCATCTTGGGTGCGCCCTTCAGATCGCGCTCTCTTATAAAGAGTTCGCCCCGTCAACGCGTCTCGAGCCATCGAAAACGAAATGCGCGCATGCACACAGACTCCCCTTTGGCATCGCTGCCCACGCACGCTCCTCTCTTCGACTCACGGCCACTTCCCCAAGGGCAAATCATCTAAAAGTAAAAACAAAACCACGAGATTATTTTTGCTCCCCAAGCCAGTACGAATTCTGCTGTGGGCCAGCATGCTCGATTTTTTTATTTTTAATATTTCTGCGTTTGGTACTTGGAAAATGAAGGCCCCCCCCCCCCCCAAGCAAGACGGATTCACACCGAAATGTTGCCAACAAGCTTGTCCCGAGTCCTCACCGTGGCGAACGGAATCGTCCCCGGTTGAAGCATCGTTTGGGCTCTGAGCGATCGACTCGTGTGAACCTTTTCCACAGCCCGAATCCAGCCATCACGACCGGAAACGGAAGCTGGTTTCTCCTCATCGTCCCACACGAAAGTAGCCCGAGGGGAAGAATCCGACGTGTGATTAAAGAGAAGCATCCCATCGATTGAAAAAAAAAAAAAAAAGAGCACCAGCGTTTCAACAGTGCCGCCCGCCCGCCCGCCTCGTTATTTCTTTACCCCGATACTCTAGACCACACCCTCATTGTTCTTTAGTGGTGGTCGTCAGAGACCATGCCTAGGCTCTGTAGTGTTGTTGTTGTTGTTGTCTTTTCTTTCGGAGACCCATTTAAAAAACCGCGCTCACCGTGAACCAGACAAGGAGAGGAGGAGTTCAAGACGTTCGTGAACCGAGTCACTTTTTGAAATAATCCACTTTCGTCCCATTAAAGTAACCCTCGTGTCTCTAGGAGTTACATGGACTAAATAAACAGTGGCGCTAATTCTCCAAACCTCAGGTCATTTTATTATTTGAAAAAAATGGAAGGAAAAAATGTGCGGTCTGCATTCGAACCAGAAACCACGCGTATCACGCTCGACGCCACCGCAAACACAGATGCGACATCCAACAATTTTTAACATGGGTTGCGCTTTGACGGCGGCGTCCTCGACTGTAAATGTGGGTAATTATCTGACAATGTGTACTCAGCACTATGTTCCACTTCCAAAAGTTATTGGAAAAAACGAAAAAGAAAAAGGGAAAAAATTGGTATTAGAATGTGTTTTAAACCTTTGCCATGCATTTTACTCAATTTCATTTCATGGATAAAATCAATACTAAAGTCATCCTAGGATGATAACGAGTCATCAGGGAGCCACCTAACAAGGTGCTATTTTTAAGCAGTGGAGGTTTCAGATAAAATAAAAATGTAAAAAGACTACGTGTATATTTGGTACTCTAGGTAAATAAACATTTTGTCTCTATTGCTCTCAACTGACTGCAGGGTGAATCGATTACACCCGGGAAAACGTCTCTTGAAACAGCTGCCCACCCTCTCTACTGCACAGTCACCCTGTCTAGTAAATTATTGAACGGCTAAGAATTCCTCAAGTGGGTCCCTCAAAAATAAATATGTCGTGAAATTTAAAACTTTTATTATTCTAATTTGGTGGTACATAGTACCTAATGGACTGTTAAATTCCCCAAAATATTTTTGTTAAAAAGTTCTAAACATATCCATTTTTTGGTATACATAGCTCAAGCTAATTTTATCAGATCTCTTTGAAATTTTAAAGATAACAAGGAAGACGTAGACATTTCACAACAAAACATAAAAGAAGGAGAAAAAAACTTTTGTGTAAAATAAATAAATTTAAATGAATATTTGTTTAATGTTCTCAAGCGATTTCAACAATTTTGAAAAAACCCATTGACTCTCTATTTATTAACGATCACAATTTTGGTGATCTTTGTTTTTACGCGAATGCCATCAATTTTTGTCAAGCTTCAGATAGGACTTTTTAAACAAAAGTACCAAAAAATCTACTTGTTTACAACTTTTTAACAAATGCAAATTTTTCAAAAATATTTTGGGAATTTTAATACTCCATTAGGACATGTTTGTTTTTGAGGGGCACTCTAGCACTTCAGGAATTCTTACACCATTTTCTTATACATTTTTTAAATAAAAACCTAGCAAAACAAATAACGAGGATTTGTATTCTAGTAATTCTATAATAATAATAATAATAATAATAATAATAATAATAATAATAATATTTCCAAGTGCAGTTGAGCAATAAGATTTTTTGTCGTAACCAAAAATTTTTAAATAATTTCTTAATTTTCTTGAACAATGTTTTTTTTATAATATTAAAATAATAATAATATTTTTTGGAAAAAATTAATAAAAAACTTAAAAGTAGTTATTTTTTTTCAATGTAAAAATAATTTTAAAAAATATAAGCTCTATTAATTTTTTATTTATAATAATTTAAAGTAAATAAGATTTTTATATAAATTTCAATAATATTCCGTAAGTTTTCATAAAACTAATTTTAACATTACATTTTTGTAATCAAATTTAAATAATACGAATAAAAATTTACAAAAATCTTTTCTAACCTATCCTCATTAAAATTATTTTTATGGCTTTTGTACTCATCAAAAATTAGGTGAAGAAAATTTTATCAGTAAAACTAGCTGCTTCAAATTTAATTTATGAAAAACATGTTCCAAAAGTGTCATTTCAATAAATAATTGGAGAGAAGGAAGGTATCTTAAATGATCAAACCACCAGTTTTACTTAAAACTCTCGAGAGATTGTACGAGCGAAAAATATCTGTAAAAACGTGCATTCACAAAAAAAGAGAGAGGAAAACAATGCATTCCCATGACAACGAAATCGTGTTGCCTGCTTTCTCAACGGGGTCGCTGCAGGCGCAACCACTTCTTTGGATGTCGCATCTACCTACTCGATCATCTGTTGCCATGCTATCGCTAAGTGTCTTACAAAATCATTGTCTCTAGGGTTACGAAAGACTTAACGACACCTACGAGGATCACTTACAAAGTCATGATGACAACTAACTTTTTGCAGGCAAATGTGTTGCTATACAAACATTTCATAAAACAAAACTTTTGAAAATACACCGGTCATGTCTGTTGCACGGGTTACTCAGGAAGAAGAAGAGTTAACATAGTCTGCCTGCATCCACATTAAGAATCTTTGAAGTCATCTCCGAGGAGGGCGACGAATACCATGAGCTGCTCCATTCTCCTATGCAATGGAGCTTTTCATTTCGCTATCAAATCAAAATTGCACGTTGACAGACCGGGCAAGGGGTTCATGTACTTCCCATCTCAATATTATTACGATAGATGGATGCTTTTTTAAAATTTTTACTCTTCTCTCTTATATCTACAATACTTGGTGAGGAAATTATGTAACCCACATGACTAGTCAAATACATCGTGTATATTATGAAATTTTTGTATAACAACACATTTGCCTGCAAAAAAAGTTTGCAAGTGATCCTCGTAGATGCTAGTTATTAAGTAGCAGAGCAACTATTGCTTTCACTCAGTCCATCTCAATCCTTCATATTTTCCACATTTTTTGACGTAGAAGGTTGAAACTCGGAACGTAGCTTATGATTTAGTTTTGTAATGATTGACCCACTGGGGTCGGTGTTACGGGTGGGGGCAGGAAAAGTTAGAAGGGGGCCAAGTAATCTACGTGGTATTTGAACTCGGGGCTTCTGCTACTTTCCTACACCATCCTCGGGGAGATCAATGTCTTGTTAACAACGAAAATATCAACGGTTTAGAGGGCTCAACATTCTAAAATCTTTAGTCACCTACTCACCCGCTGCATAAATCCAAAAGTTGAATGACCTTTGAGAGAGAGAGAGAGAGAGAGAGAGAGAGAGCATTATGGTTAACCATACTACTACTCTCTTGGGCGTCCTGTCTCAAAAAGACCCATTTGACTCAATCCAGCGCTCCATTGTTGCTACGTGTCGTCTGACTTGTTTTTTGGTTATTAATTATTATACACATTTTTTTTTTTACTGGAAGGCAATCAGCTAATTTTAATAATCTGTTTTTAGACTAACAAGGGAATCCGTCGAACATGTATGTCACAGATTTCCATCAAATTGAAATAAGTTACTGATCTGAAGCTACTATACATGTTTGCAAAATAAAGTACGAAATTTTGTTTCTTTCAAAATAGACCGCGAAAACGAAAAAAATTTAAGCACACACATAGCCATACAAGGACTCCATTGTTAAAGCGGGCTGTGTGTCTTTCTTCCACTACTCAGCAATAAGCACGAATCCACTTCACATGAAATCAATGAAAGTGGGTAGACAGCAGCAGACTACCATTGAATGGATTCTCATGTTTCTAAATAAAATTACTTTTTAAAAACAGTTTATTAGCTAATTGCCTTCCGGTAAAAAATATGTAGAGTAATTAATAACCAGTTCCTTAAATTTATTATTTCATTTTATTAACTAATTCGGTAATCAAACGCGGGGCTGGCTTCGTACTTTGCGTTGGTGAGAGGGTATGTATCGCGTTGCTTTATAATTTTAAATAAAAATAGTATTCATGGATGCTTACCTCATCTTATAAATTATTTCCACACGAATAATTGTACAGTAAAATTGAGGTTTTATGCTTAATAACAGTGCTCTAACTGTAATTCTTTGGCGACCGCCGCTAACGATTTTACTCTATTACCGCCATGATTGTTGAACTCCGCACTTCCGGAGCGCTCCGCTACCGCTCAACACTATCGTTTCCACGGTGAGCTTGCGCGCAAAAAAAAAAAAAAGCAAAAAAAGCTATGTAGGGTTCCCTTGTAAGTTTGTTTAGAAACTTGAGAATCCATTCAGTTGTCGTCTGCTGCTACTTCCACTGAAGTGGATTCGTGCTTATTCAACGCCCGAATGAACATGTTCTCTAGGTGGCTTATTGCTGAGTAAGCTTAGTGGAAGAAAGAAGTTCCGTCAAGCGCAATAATGCGCACGCACTAACTCACAGACACACACACACACACCGCTTTAACAATGGAATCTTTGTATGCTTATGTGTGCTCAAATTTTTGGTATATTGCTCACACTAATTCAGGATTCATTAATACTTGTGGAAAATAAAGATAAAACTTAACGAAATGTTAACGCACTAGCAGGTTACACTTTCAGTAAAATTTCTTATGCAGATTCAGAGTTATCCGTCGCTAAAAAGTTGGTTATCCGGACCGCTCCACTGTAAGCTGACATCTTAAGGTCAAGTTCTATGGAGTAGCGAGCTTACAGTGTAGCGCTCCGGATAACCAACCTTTTAGCGACGGACTCGGAATCTGCATCAGAAATTCTACTGAAAGTGTAACCTGCTAGTGCGTTATCATTATTCTCCTTAAGTATTAATGAACCCTGAATTGGTATACTAAACTACACATACACCGGGTTTAATTTGAAAGAAATAAAATTTCGCATTTTTTTCTTTTGCAAGCATCGCTAGTAGCTCGAAATGAGTAACATATTTCAATTTGGTGGGAATCTGTGAGGAACATGTTCGTGTAATTCCCTCTTGAGTGGCGGAGGTCGGTGGTCCTTTCGTTTTATTAATAAAGTTAGGATATGTACAAACGGGCCTATCCAGATGATGCAAGTTTATAAACATGTTGTTTATGATTATAGCAATGCTTAAGATTACACTTAATGATTTCGTTTCTGAGAGGCACAGGATAAAGTGCTCCAAGTTGGAATCATGTTGTATGGGAAATATGCAGTTAGAAATCTGGAAACAATGCCAGGCGGGATAATCTTATATTTTGGAGAACCGTGTCAAGTATCCAGTCTTTCACGTCTTAGTAATAGAAAGAGCATGCATGCTATAGAGAGAGTGCTTATTTAATCATCATGGTTAAGGTTGGCATCAGTGTCATAATTAGCACTGAAACAGCGCTCGAGTCTCGAGCGAGATGAACGGGTTCGAGATGATAGCGTGACAAAAGTGATTCTGGGAGATAGATCGTTGCTCCTTGTATTTGTAGTGTGCGACTGGGAAGAGGAAGAGTTTTCGATAGAAGGCGTCAAAACGAGGGCAACGCAACAACTCACCGAAAATGCGCCATGTAAAATCTACACAGTGTTTCAACTCGCTACTTGCAGGGTCGTTTCCCAAGGAGAAAATAAGACGAAAGTATTGTTAAACTTTGTTTTTTTTAATAGACGGCATACGTTTCGAGAACAATGATTTTCAAACTTCTAGTTTTGTTGGCAACACGGGGGTCTAAAAACTCGGCTTCTATGCCAGCTATCTCCACGGCTCACGGGGAGTACAAAGCGTGTTTCATTTTATTTCATTTTGGTCTTAGGAAACTATCCTCCAAGTAGCGCCCAACATTTTATTTACGCTTATACACTCTTTGTCTTAAGAAGAAAAAAAAAAAGGACAACAATTCCCGAGCCCAAAAGGCGACGATCGAGTGTTGGCGGTGAAGATGGACGACAGAAAATGGAGAGTGACATTGCCGTTTCATTAACGTGCAGCCCGGCCACGGACATAATGAACGCGTCCATTCCATGGCTCGAGGCAAAACGAGGGGAGGAAGAGAAAAACAACAACGGAAAAAAAAATAAAAAATAAAAAATAAAAAAAAAATAAAAAAAAGACCGGTGGTGGAGGAGTCATCATTAAACACTCGCACCCATGCCACGAGCCAAAACGAGAAGGAACGTGGTCGCACCTGTTCTCTTCTTCGCTTTCTCTTTCTCTCTCGTCAAAAGGGAAATCAAAGCCGAAGGTCACGTGACAATCCGCATGAGGGAGAGAGAGAGAGAGAGAATCAAGGTCATGTGAAGGGGAACAGCGACTTCCGGTGTCGATAGCTTCTCTCCTCGGAGCCACGTCAACGACGTCTTTTTGTCACGCACTCGACAAACGGCCGCAACAACAACAAGATGGACGACAAGAGGAAGGAGCCGCCGTCGACCAGAAAGGGGAAAGGTCACATCCACGTCGGGTTTCTCCTAGGCTACGGCTCGCGGTGCACAGACGTCGAGGCTCCACCATCACACACCCCCACCCACCCATTTTGTATCAATACGAACACGGTGTCCGCGGTTCAACCCCCGATGCTGCCTCAATTGCGTCAGCGAACTGCGTTGGACGCCCAACATCATCCTCTCCCCGCGTGTGTCTGTCTATTTTTCGGCCCCTTTCTTTTCTGTGGCTGACACGCCAGTAGAACATCCTCCTCCAAGATGAGGGGCAAGTTTAATTTCAATAACCCTCCAGACCAACTCGGCTTGGTTTTATTCAAACACTGAAGACTCTAGTTTTGTTCGCATAACTCGGCTTCTATACCAGCTACCTCTACGAAAATTGGATGGCTTACGGGGAGTACATAGCCCGCTAGTCGTTCCAATTTATGCGTATCTATGTCCATTAGTTTCGGAGATAGCCCTGAATCGAGCGCCAACGGTAACAATTGAAAAAGAAAAAGAGACACACAAGATTTTTTGTAGATTTGTGGGTCTCTTTCTAGTGTCCACAATTTCTGGCTTGTTTCAAGTATTCTGAAGTAACAGTTCTTACTTACACAATACATTTTTTCAAACATTCCAAGAAGGAGCTTTAGCTGCGACAAAGCGATCATGTCAACACTGCTTAAAAAAATAAACACAAAGTAACAATCGACTCATTATTCTTGACGAATCAATTGTTATAGGACATGCCATTTTAGCACGTGCATTCGACTAGAGGGGGTCCACGAAAATGACCTTGATGATCATTTTGTTGAAAACAGAATTTGAAAGTTTTAAATCCGTTTTCAAGTTATCGTGGAAACGGCGGACGGCCAGATAAAGAAGAACACCTATCTCAAGCGTGCATTCTTCCAAGTAGCTCCTAATTAATAAGAGAAAAGTGACGTACGTCTTGCATCTCAATCCTATAGAGCACAACTAACGCTCTTTCGATTTAGAGGGTTGAGTACGTTACAACTAAACGAATAACATATGCAAATTCTCCAGAGCTACGCGGACGTGAGGAGTTATGTAGGGGACATCGCTTCATCATTCTTAATCGTTGTACAAACGCTAGCTGCGAGAATGCCGCCAAAAAATCGATAAATATTGGAAAGGATATAGAAATGCATTTTCCGACGCATATTCCATGATTAGAAAACAATGCAAAGACAGGTGGCTCACCATTTCGAAGGCAGGAATCTGTAACATGCTAAATAAAAACAGAAAAACCGCAATAGCAGCAACGTTGGACGAACCTGCTGATACCATCGAGACGACGAACACCGGAGGCTGTAGCTAAAGTCAAGCGTAGGGCTGTCACAGTCCACAAAATTCTCCGACTGGTTCAGGGTCCGAAACCTGGTATAGGTGCATCAGGATAAAGCTGCGCCCAGGTTCTACGTCCAAGTCAACGGTCGCCCATTTGCGAAAACTGGAACAGGAGAGGGGGCCCATCTGTGATTGGTCACAGCCCACTTAGATTATCTAGTGGGCTGTGGATCGGTACTCTTATACGTCATCAAAACGGAGAAATTCAAGATGGCGGTTGCAAGTGGGATCGGGGGTAATGTTCGATGTGTGGTCTCTGGAGGTATCGTTGACTGGTCTCGATCGTAAATGTACATTTTTTATGAGTGGTCTGGCATAGTACATCATTTCATGAGTCCTCTGACACTCTCCGAGAATTAATTAACACTCTTGCTTAAATAGGAAGCTCATGACGCTTTCGTGAAGGTTGCTTCTCGAAACGATTTCTGGTGGATTATATTTTTTACGCTTGTCTATACATTATTGGGCTGTATTAAAATATACGTAGAATTATGAGTTTTATTGCAACGCTATTTAGCCTGCATCTTCCCTTTTATCTGTTTTGGATGAAAGGAAAAGGATGGTAAATTAGACAAACACAAACATCCATGCCCTCGGCGGGATTCCAACCCGCGACTCTCTGGTTACGAGAGCGCCTCAACGCTCTCGGCCACCGAGCCGGCTGGGTTTGTTTTTTTTACTTATGTTTGACTGTTTTTCAGTTGCACACATCCAAAATTGAACATGGCGTTGAATTGTTGCACCAATAAACAAAGTTGGTTTTCATAGATTTCCTAGGAATTTACAACTGCGACGTGAATGGATTGTTTCAAAGATTCAAACTGACAAAGAAGTTTCAGTGCATAAGAGAGTTTGCTCTGATCACTTTACAGAGAATGATTATGTTTCGTTACCCAGTGAGTATGAAAACACTTTTGTTATTACATTTTTTGAATAAAAAGAGATAATATACAATTAATACTTTTTTGTATGAGAGAAAAACTTTAAACAGAGATGCCATTCCATCTGTTCACCATAAATCACCTGACAAACAAGCAGTCGAAGCTCGTTCAGAAATCATACGAAATGTATAGTTGAACAAGAGGAATATCTCCGTGAGCAGAGAGCACACATCCCGAGCTCGCACATCAAAATAACGCACGAATCGAGGGCGGCAGGTGAACCCCAAAAGCAAAGGTGACAACAGGCATCAGCTTTCCAACGCATAAAAGATGCACCATGACTTAGGTTGATAGCGACAGCAAAACTCTACGGAAGAGGAGTGGAGAGGAGATGCTATACAAACGAGAGATATAGCCGGCGTTGCTCGGGCTCTTTCTGGGTGAAATTTTGCAATTTCTGAATGTGAATATACTGAAAAAAATGAACATTATTCTCCACCTTTTTTCTCCGGCACCGCGTCAACATTCCAAAGCGAGCGAAGTCGTGTAGAACTGCTAAAGGGTGGTACGAGTGGTTAGTTGGAGGGCCATCCATTGGGAGCATTTTAAAAATTCTTTTCGATTCTTCAATATGAATTGTTACTCTATTAATCCATGGGTTCAATTTTCTAATATACAGGGTGTTTCATAATTGGTGTCCCGTCTTTAGGTCCAAAGAACGACTCAAGGGGAACAGATTGGGGGGGAAATGAATATTGATTATTTGGTTTTAAAGAACATTTCGCGTCCCTGGGGGTGAAGGGGTAAATTTTGAAAATTTTAATTTTGTACGGGTAGGGATTAGGCCCCATGTGTCATTTAGAAAGTTGCAGAGCATCATGTAAAATGTGGGTTTAGCAAAAAACCGGTGAAAAAATCTCATCCCCTGCCCCCTTTATCGAGTGGGTAAAGTGAAAGATATGGCTAGCTAATGTAGACAAAAACAGAAAAACTCATTAGAAACTCACATTTTACATTTTTTACATTTCCCATTTCCCATGTACAGGTTTCAAATTTCTTAATGTTTTTCCTGGGGGAAAAAGCCCGGTCGAGTTTATTAGCTTTTCATGGTAACGACTCATTCATTCTCATTAATTTTCCAAATGGTTTCTGTCCACATCGGCTAGCCATACCTTTCACTTTACCCACTCGATAAAGGGGGCAGGGGATGAGATTTTTTCACCGGGTTTTTTGCTAAATCCACATTCTACAACTTTCTAAATATCACATGGGGTCTAACCCCTACCCCCTACAAAATTTACCCCTTCACCCCAGGGACGCGAAATGTTTTTATTCTGAATTAAGGGACATTAAAACCAAATAATCAATATTCATTTTCCCCCAATCTGTTCCCCTTGAGTCGTTCTTTGGACCTAAAGACGGGACACCAATTATGAAACACCCTGTGTAGGACGGAAGAATATTTATATCGATGGGTTATTTGTGTCACAATGGCGATAGCGGTAATCATGTCATGGTGATGGTATTTAGGAACAAAATCTCCTTGTTTGCTGCAAAACTATTTATGCGTGTACGCAGAGAAATGCTTCGATGTAGCTAACAATGAGGCTTGTTTGTTGAAGCAACAATATAATTTGATGCACCACAAAAAACCTTTTGTCTTACTACAACATTATCAAATTCACTATTAATAGGTAGTTCGCTTTTTGGGACAGGAGGAACAATTCTTATTTTTTCGAAATTTCATGTAGACAACAGTGATCTTGCTCTTGCTTTGAAGGTCAAGTGTGCACAATTTCATCAAGATCGGAATAAAACTGTAGATTTGTATAAAAGAGAAGAGCGTAGGAGGCCAACGAGAGGTCGGTCGTGAACGGGACCTAGCCTATGACACATGCCGGGTCTTCGAGATCCTCTATGCCAAATTTCAGCCTCGGGGATTGCTCGGTTCAGAAGTTATGGAGGAACAAACAAACACAACAGAAGGAAAGTGTGCTATATTGAATGAGGTTTCTGATTCGAATCCAGGAGGCAGAATTTTTCCTTCTACTTTTTTAAATGATATCATCTCCAGTTTATAATGTTTTATTTCTTGTAGCGGTAGGGTATGAGATGTGTGAGAGATTTTAAGCCCGTAGATCAACCCTCCAATAGAGATCGTGACGTCTCAATAACGAGCGATTCACTTTTGCCCCCAGTGTCTTGAGGTTTTCGATTAGCTCACTTTTGGAGACCCCTTATCTCAAGGCCTTGTACATTGATATTCACGATAAACCCGAATAGAAACTAACCAAGAGATAGAGGAAGAAAACCTCTTGTCCACAACAGAAACGGGGATTTCTAATCTTTTGTAATTTTCTGATTGGCTATTGCATATTATAATTTGCTTTCCTCTACTCTAATTATACTGGGTGAACGAAATACGTCTACGTTAAACCTATTTCTGTTGTGGACGAGAGTTTCTTCCTTTCCATCATTCACGATAACTCTTACAGCTTTTAGATTGATCATGATAACTGAAAAGCACGGCGTTTTCTTCTTCTCCTTTTCGGAGCGACTTGGCTGGAGGTCAAAGTGTACTTACTCTTGCTGGTCGCCTTGTCACTCCAGATTCAGTGGGCCTGCTAGAATTTAGGAGCTGCAGGAAAAGGCTGCCGGCAAAAATCATTCAAAACTGAAGCTTGGCATGGAGTTGTACGCGGTTGGCTGGGTACCTTTCGGGATTGCGATGCGTCGTTTGGGTTGCTCACTCGGATGAAATAGAAATTTTCCTCATGGTCGGCTTTTTTTTTTTTTAAATAAAAGCCCACGTGTCCAAGGCAGTTTTCCTGTCTCTGTGTCGTCATCTTTCGTAGTCCTTTCTACCAGTCTCAAATAACGAGCGAATAATGTACACTTTGACGTAGTGACATCAGTGGATATGACTCAGTCGTCAAACCAAACAAAAACTCGGCGTGGAAGAATCGTTTGAAAAGAACTTCCTTTTTTCGGACTGTGCCTTTTGAAAACGCTCAGCCCATCGCGGTCCTTCCAACACGAGGCTGGACAAAATATTTTTGTAGTCGTAGACAATTGGCTACAAGGTTTTAAATTCCAGTAGTCCAATAATACAGTATTCTAAAGTAGTGTTACCTCTTGTACAAATACATTATCAATTCCTTTTCAGTGAAGCTTATGGACATGGCGAGTGTCTGCTATGTTTTCATACCATGGGTGCTTGGCTCATTTTGGATCAAAGTCAGTTATAGAACAACAATGATTGTATACTTGATCCAAAGCCAGCTAGATAACAAGGCCTGGAAGCGGAAAAGTCACCTGACCATCGGGGTGCACGCAACAATTCAATCTTCATTGTCTCCATCTTGGATGTTAACAATCAGTGCTAGCACCCCGATGGTCAGGTGACTCTTCCCCTTCCAGACCTTATATCATTGGCCTCGATTTTATCGTTACGATTATTGTCAAAATGTCCACACCCAAGCAGTTCCTACTTGGTTTCAACTCTGACCCGAAAAAAGGTCAACGGGCTTCTTTTATGAAAAAGGCAGTTGGTTTTCTGGAATCATGACTGCGTCGACCAATCCATTGTATTATGCTTACCTCGGGAGCTCGGTGGTCGAGAGCGCCAAGACAGCGAGTCGCGGGTTCGAATCCCGCAGAGGGAATGGAAGACCAAGCAAAACCTCTTAGGTTACATTTCAAATAGATTCAATGGTTATTTATTTAACATTCTGGACACGCAGAAAAATTAAGAGGAATAGAAAAACACACAATTCCCATTTCTCACTGCCCAGATAATCGAAGCTCTACGCCACTTACACTTTCAGGAGATTGAACTTGCCACAATTTTGAGCCACAAAATCTTTCGTTCACTGTTGTCACGTGACCACTAACCTATCACGGAAAGACAGAAAAGGTCTACGAACTCCGAAGAGTGACTTTGTCTTATCCCAAATGGAATGTGCCAAATTGATACGAGAGGGCGACTCGTGTTCCCCAACGATTCACAGGGAACAACGCGTCTTCACTCGCGACTCCCATTCTTTCACGAAAAATAAATTCCACTATCCTCATGCACTTGTAAGGGCGCGTTCGACATGTGCACACTAAGTGCACCTAGTGACCTCCCTCAGAGCGAGCGGTGAAAAAAGTGTAGTGCATTTTGTGTGTGTCATGAAAAACGGGAAAGAGCACGAAAGTGGGATGTTCACCTCATCCGTGTTATCATGAATAGTAAGTCTACTGCTTAAAATAAAACCCATCATAACATGTGCATTCATATAACACGCCGAAATCGATCACTGTACAGTAGATTCCAATGCCAGTTTAAACAATGTATAGATTTCAATTATTTTATTATACCTGTTGGCTCTCTAATGGCACATGTACTGTAACTAAAACTCCGAACTGTCTATCGCTACATTTCAAGCTCTAGGGCAGCGCCATCTTGCAATGCACTAAACGACTCTGCTCCTAACCTAGGGTCATTTGGTGCGCGCACTCGCGATGACGAACACGCGCGGGTTCCATGACGAATACGTTAGTGCGTTTAGTGGACGCACAAAGGCGTTTAGTGCGCGATGTCGAACGAGCGAGCACCACATAATTGTAGTCGAAAGTAACTGGGGTGGGTGGAGGTGAGGGAAGAAGCTATAAACGCTGGTCCCTTCTCAGGTCCTGTTTTCGTGCTGTGTCGCCTTCAAATAAGCATTAGCTACTCGGCTTACCTCCCAACCTCGGAACGTGTCCCATTTCCTTAGAACGGAGGGGGAGGGAGATTTGCACTTTTTTCGGCTCAAAGATTCAATCAAACCAACGCGAGGAGTTACTTTTTTTTCTAATTTCTTGTTTTATTTCTTTACTTTTGAAGGTGTCCACCCCAATTATCATCACACCCGTAAGGCTGACCGTTACTTAAACGAGATGTAAAAGGATTAAAGAATTGGTTGGTCTCTTTTTTAGGAAAGTGTTATTATTATTTAATTAATTTAGCCTAAGTTAAATTAGGATGGGGCTCACTTTTTTCTTACTTGTTTATTCTTTACGATGGATTACGTGCTGGTTTATTTGAAGGTATCTTCTGCCACTTATTTCTTATAGTTTGTTTGTTTCTAGCCAATTTATGTTCTACCTAATTGTAACTTTGTTTGTTAACCGTTTTGTATGGCCCTCTGGGACCTAATTCGTCCATGTACATTTCTTAATAAATAAATAATTTCTTCCGTGAGACCCTCGCACTGCTAGTAGGCTAATGCAAACGATCACTCACTCGATCAATGCCGATGCCAGGCGGAAGGCTATTGAACAGCATCAACGTATCATCGAGCGATTCTCAAATGGAAAATCAAAGTATACATTTCGTAGCCATCATAAAACTTTGATTCAATCCCAGAAGGCTAAAAAATAACATGACCTTGAGATTTATCTTCAAAAAAAAAACCAGTCACTAAATTGCAAGAAAAAGACGCAACCGATTGCAAAGTCAATTTTCTCCATTTCTACAAAGAAGCCTCCAAGCGATTATGGCCACTTTGCTTGTAGCAGAAACAGGTAAGGAACAGATTATACGAGACTAGCAAGAGAGCAAAAATGTTTTAAAATGAAGAAGAAAAAGAAGAAGAAGAAGCAGACTGGCTTTAAAATGTCATTTGTTATGGGAAAGCAACGAAAAATTCATTGTACATGTATTCAGATTTATATTGAATGTGCAATTCAATAATTCAAAGGATCGCTCCTAAGCAACACTGAACGTATCGAATGATTGCTCTTCGGTATTACTGGATGCTTTTCACTCGGACGTCGTGGCAAGGGGTTCGACCGGTGGCTATCTCGTGAAAAGGGAGACACGCGACCACGCGTGACGTCATTTATCAGCGTCACCCATCGGCCACGGAACTTCCAACCGGAAATTGGTTCTAATGTCGCTCCCTCCCAAAGCTCGTTCCTTCGTTTCCCTACTCTCGGCATGATCCATCTCCCCACTCAAACTCATTCTCTCTCTTCTCCAATGGCGAAAAACAGAATCGAATGCATTCACAAGAAGAGGAAAAAAAACAATCCAAGTTTATTGTTGTCGTACAATCTTCAAAATGGTCCATGAAAAACATCGAGACGAAAAGACGTCCGTGCGTTCTCTTACGGCCAACAACGACGACCTCCCGTGCCCCGAGGAACACCCCACACGAGTCGCTCTTTTGTCGTTCGCTCTCGATATTGGCTCGTCACCCCCCCGGCGGCGTCTCTTAGCCCCGGCTTAAGCCTCGTCTTCGCTATGCCACGAGGCAACCCGAAATCCAGTCCCGTGTCACCCGATTATTATCCCGCTCATGATAACCGTAATCCCCGTCGTGGCGCCATTAAATCCTTTCTTTAAGCTCCCATTTTGTCGCTGTCAACGGTGGAGAACCCTCCCGCCCCATCTCTCGGCGTTCGAGAGGAAGACGGTCGACAACGTAGTCTAATGAACGCAGGGTCGAGTCGCTTTCAGCACGGGCTGGCGGGTGGGTGGAGGTTGAAAGCATCGCATACCCGTCCGTGTCGGCGAGGCGAATACCGAAGGACAAAGGACAGCCCCTCAAAGAAAGGGATCGAGCGACCCACGGGTTCTTGGGTCCTTTGCAGATTTTGTCGCCTTCTCTCTCGGTCGTCCACTACGTTTACCGCGAATTTTGGATCGGCGCTTACCATCCCACCTGAGCATTCCGATCGAGTCGTCGTCCAGCGCAATCCCTTCTCTCCATTGCATTGGCCAGTCCAACGGTCCGTCTCCCTTCTAGTCGTTTCCCTTCAGCACCTGCTACTGCAAGGTGAATGACCGAGCGACCGGCAACGCGCAGCTTTTCTTCCGGCGACGAAGACAAAAGAACGAAAAAGCGAAGGAGCCAGCCATCGAACCAAGGAGGAGGAGGAGGAGGAGGGGGTTGTTCTTTCCTTTCTCTCGGAGGACGACATTCCTTAACCTTAGCTTCCCGTCTCCAACAACTTCCTCCCACTCCACAATGGCGCGTTTCTCTTCGGAGCAAAGGAGGAGTGATGTGGCCGTCAACCGACTCTCCCCGAGTTCTATTAACTTTTTTAAATGCTCGTCCAGCTAAAAGACAACTGTCTAACCTCATTTGTTTAGGTAAAGAAGCGGAGAAGACCAGAGGCCCTGGGAAGGGTACAAAACTTTGTTAGATCGGAAAAGGAAACAGCAGCAGCCCAACCTAAGAGCAGCCTACCCATCACCTACTTGGTTACTTTCTCCATAGCCATCTAGAAAGCATTTACCATAGAATAACATTTACTATGGCAGGTGGGGGAGGGGGCTACAAATCGAACGAACGATCAGGCCCCACGAGGGAATAAAATCTCTCCCTCTTCTTAACCGAACATTTTGTCGTGGGGAAAAAACAACAGCAACAAAAATGAGTTGTCGACTCTTTGAAACGTCCACGGAGGACCGTCACTATCTTATAAGGAGCGCACTGGAAAATGGAATCGACCGAAAAGGATATTCCATCGTGGACCACACAGTCAACAAGTTCTTCGTGTGGCACTCGTGTGCGGACTTTTCTACAGCTCGATTGGCGACGGTTCCAAGGGTGTAGATGACGTTCAAACGAGGGCGGTCCGATATGAAAGGTAGTTGTGCCGACAATTTTCTAATGCACACGCTCGTTCTCGTATGATGTGACGTTGTCTCGTGAGCTGTGCTAGTCAATAGTTTAGGTGTAGCGAGCGGACATAATGAGCAATGTCATTGAAAATTATTCCACAATTGAGGTGCGTGCGTTATCGGATTTCTTCAGGCAGAACGAGTGAATCGGAGTGAAATTCATCGCAGATTAAGGAAGGTTTATGGGCCGAACGTTTTGAGTCGAAAAGAAGTGTTTGTTTGGTGCAGGGAATTTACAGACGGCATGACGATCCAGAGGAACGAAGCGCAAGACCAAAAGAGAGAGAGAGAGTTGTCAAGTGGATGGTGGACGTTTGATAAGACCAAAGGATCAAAGTGCGTGAATTGCTCAACAAACTGGCATTCCCAAGAGGACAGTGGACGAAATCATTAGAGAGTGAGTACTTTACAAATTTGGGCAAAGACAGCTATCGTGACGGCATGCTTAAATTTGTGCAACACTGGGATATAGGTCGAATGAAAACGGTGACTCATGATGTAAACTTTGTAGTTCAAAATTTTCCAAATAAATGTGTTCTCCTAAATTTCACGTGTACCTTGATTATCAGACCACCCTCGTCATTTAAGGCTTGTCAAAATCTAAGGGGGCAGATCCGCGACACAAACCCTACAGACGATTCTCCGAGTGTGTAGAGATGCGGCCGAGTAGTGCTACTGTCTTCGGGAGGTACCGGTTGTTCGCTATGGATGGGGGAACCGTTGTAGTTAACTCGCGTGTAGGACGTCTCCAGCGTCGATCAGAACCACGGAAGGTGCAACAGATTGTCTGCGAAAACCGTCCGAGAGCGGCCTCCATCTTCAAGAGAACGCTCCGCTCTTGCACAATCTGATCTCGAGAAACACGAGTGGACCATCCTAGCGCAACCTCGCCCCATTCCCCCATTTCGTTGTCTTTCGTTTTCCCGTTCGACCGTCGAGAAACAACAGCGACTGAAGGCGAAGGCAGCAGTCCTTCTGCGAAAAGCACCCACTGACTCGAGCGCCTCAATCTTTCTTTCCACTGCTCTTCACGTCATTATTTGTGAATAGGATTCAGCGCCATGTTCTCTACCTCTCCTCAAAGTTGCAAAAATATAGAGGAGAGTAGCGCTGGGTAGCCTATCCTCTCGCTTCAGGGGAAATTTTATTTTGTTACCCATTTACGCCGAAATTGGTCAACTTGTTCATATCTCAACTTTTCTATTCTGTAGCATCTAAAGACCTAACAAAATAATTTACAAATTCCATATATGGAGGACAGCATAGGAACTGACGTCACTACTTAGTTTTCTTGTTAAGTGAAGTAAAAGTAAGTTATCATTTAATGAAATAATTGGACTGCATTTTCATTTCATCCAAATTTTTTATTGTCAACTTTTCGGACTTTTCGAACCTTAATTTCAAGACTCAAAATTTGTCCTCGTCATTTCATCTAAACAAGTGCCTACGAGTCTGTTTCCACGAGGTGTGAAAATTATTGCCAGGACAGTGGACTCTTAGAAACAGCTTCGTTATTTATTTAGTAATTATTGCCCTTTTAATTCTATTCTTGTCTTTCCATGCTACAGAATAGAAATGTTCAATTTCCATTTTAACCAATTTCGACGTTAATGGGTTAACAAAATAAAATTTCCCAATTAGCATTTTATCAAGCGAGAGGATAGGCTACCCAACATTCTTCTGTCCTCTATATCTTTGCAACACTTTATCCATGCAGGTACTCTAATCCAGACTGTCCTCACTGTACCTCAACATATCGCTTGGCTTTGTATCCCACCTCTTTCAATTAGACTGTCACCCGAAAATGAATCGGTGGGTGAACTACAATGTATTTGCGGAAAAAGAAATGAATAAACGAAAGCATGTGCGATTGAAAGAGTTGAATAAAAATAAATTATACGCAACACGCAAAAATAAAATATTACAACATAGAAATCCATCACTTATACAGTATTTACTTCTAATATGTGCGTTAGCTTATTTCACTGGGGGGTTTTTTTCTGTAATTTTTGTTCAATAATGTACCCTTCCTGTTTAGTTTTCTCCCCACATCGTTAATATGGGGTAAGCCCCGACCAGAAGGCAAATTTTTAACATCAAAAAGACAATGCCCCGTCTATTTATTTATTTATTGTAAAAATTAAAGGATCACTTTCAGGCAGGGCCGTACGCGGGGGGCGGAATTGACCACCCACCAAGGCACTCCCCCCGTCCCCGAAATAAAATCCTGGGTACGATATTGGTTTCAGGATGACTTTCTATTATCCTATTTGCTTTATTATCGTCCTAGCTTTGACAAAGGGTACCCTCTATCCAGCTTTTTTTTTTTTCAGGGTCTTCTTATCCCGTGTTCAATTTGTATTTTTTTTTCCAGGGTTCTTGTGTCTCGTCCTTCTTTTCTTGATTAATGTGGATCAGAGCATTAGAGAAATTTATTACACAGTGAAAAAACAAACTTAACTCTATGGCTGGACTCTTGTTTAAAAATGCACACCAAATTTAATCCGGTAAAACCTTTAATGTTTTCATATAAAAAAACGCGAATATCATTTTAATAGCAATAGCCTACTTTGAAATCATCGCTCATTATTTTCAAAAATCCGAAAATCCGGGTTTTTTTTTGTTCAAATAATGAAAACCTGATTTTTCTAATCAAAAAACGAAATTTAAAAGATTTCAACAATTTAACCTTTTACAATTTCTCAATTCAATTAATGATTTAAGTTTAATTTATCATTTGAGTAGCAAAAGAAATGAAGTATTTAACCGTGATAAAATTATGCCCTTTCGACAAAAATAGGGAAACGAATTTGGAATTTGACCTTGTGCTCAAGTCTAGAAAACTGTGAGCCTCGCAAAGTGTCTTGTAACGAAATGTCGGAATTCCCTCCTGCAGCAGTGGGGTTTTGCAGTGAAGCCAACCGGATCACTTCTTGGGGGTAAAGACGACCTACGTTTTTTTGCCCTCTAATATTCACATAAATTCGGTAACAATGTAGCAGGAACATTTTCGAAGTCCGGAAACCTAACACCCTCTCTCTACACGCAATTTTTAAAACAAATGTTGAAACGGGAAAAATTTCTCCTATTACTAGATTCGTCGTGGGCCGGTCAGACAAATTCTGCACTGTACGATGATGGTGTAGGCACGTGTACTATTACAGTTACTCCTCCGAAAAGTATGTCAACCATGTGAGATATTTATTTTAAAGACAAGTAAAAAATTTCATCAAGCGCTTGCAGAACCGTTTCTTTTTATTAGAGCAACAGCGTCAAGATGGCCTCATCAAAATTCAATTGTCTGCACCGATTTTTGAAAATATGTTGCGATATGCATGGTTTGAGTCAAAACTAGCACATGAGTGAGAGAGAGAGAGAGAGAGAGAGAGAGAGAGAGAGAGAGAGAGAGAGAGAGAGAAAGGCAGAGAGGCACTTACGAATGCTAACGAGATAGATGTTACAATTTACATTTTTAAAGTAGCGTGCAATTGTAAAAACCATGCGCAACATGTCGCGAGAATTATTTTGTTTTTACGCTAAATACCATCCCGCAATCTGTGCAATTCCATCTCCAGGGTGATTCAGTCAATTTCTGACCATTTCAGTACTATGATTTATTGACCCATTAATGATTACAAACTTAGCATTTCAGTATGGTATTTTAGACAGTTGGGAGTTTTTATTGCCGTGGCAAAGTCTTGATGATATGCTCAATGTGGCCACCACGAACGTTTTGAACTGCTCGCAGCCGAACGGTGAAGTTGTTCATAACTCTATCCAGGATTTCTGCATCCACAAAGGTTTGTCGCAGCTGGTCTAGGGTTCTTGGTGCTGTAGTGAACACACTGTCTTTAAGGAACCCCCAGAGATAAAAATCACATGGGTTTAGGTCAGGACTCGTTGGGGGGGCCAAAGAAAGCCACCCCCGAATCGATCTGGAAACCTGTTTGAAATGACACGATTTCCGAATTTCTGATTGAGAAAGTCTAGCACTTCATTAGTTGTGTGAGGCCTGGCCCCATCCTGTTGAAACCATTGATGTCGAAGCGGTATACGCCTCCTTCGCAGCTCGGGGACGAAGAAGGTTTCCAACATGTTACGGTGCCCTCAAAAAAGAACGGACCAATGATGCCTCTTTTGGAAATCGCGCACCAAGCCATAACTTTTCGAGATCTCATGAGGGTGCAGGGAACCCCAAAAACGAACCTCACCTGACAGATGGAAGAAGGCCTCATCTAACACCCACAGGTTGTCCACAATGTCCTGATTGCCTTCCATTTCTGCTCCAAACTCCATCGCTTCTGTCTTCCAGTGTCTGTTAACTCCTGATAAACATGGAGTGCAAATACGGGAACAGGTGCAAATCCTTTCTCAAGTGGTATACGACAGCCCTGCCTTCTTCAATGGATAGACGGCGAACAGATTTTTTGGTAGGGGAATCGACCAACCTTGTGCGAACATTTTCGAACACGAGCTTCGCTCCCGCCTTTTTTCTTGCCTTTAACACATCCAGTGGCACGAAACTGCTTGACAAAATCCATGATTGCTTGCCTGCCTGGTGCGTCTCCTTCCGGAACTTTCTTTGCACGGTTCCGGGTGATTTTGTCTCGAAATACCATTCGACAACCTTGCATTTCTGCTCTGTTGATAAAGCGGGCGCCATTTTTCAACAATACGATTTTCATGCAACAATACAAACTCCAACTATTTAGAAATTCGATATGGCGCTCATATTCTTTCAATTGTTTATCCCTAATGCACTTCATTCGAGTGAAATGGTCAGAAATTGATTGAATCACCCTGTACTTCACAATACAATAGCTCACATTTATTTTTATTTAGGATAATACATAGAGCCCATCCTTTTCAAAACTAGATAAATAGATTAATTCGTAATTTATGTCATGTAATGTAATTGCATTTTATTGTAGAAAAAAAAATTGTCACCCGGAGTCGAATCTGGAGACGCTGCTGCTAGCCCATGTACTCTTCACTATGTGTAATGGGTCTTCTCCTTTCACCCTGTTGAATCTTATATTATTATTATTATATCAGGTTCAAGGGAAAGTATTTGCGTTTCTTCCCCTCTACTTTTTGAATGGTTACAATCCTCTCGTAGGATGATTTGAATAATGTAAATTTTTCATACATTAAAGAGAAATGATTGGTCACTCTTTTCCACTTACATTCAATTTTATAGATGAAGGAAGGATGCCATTTTCCACAAAATATACATTTTAATTCAATTTTATTTCGAAAAAACGTCTGAAATGGCACCTACAACACCAATAAATCGAGCTTCCCTGTTGTATGAATTTAAAGCAACGGAGGCTTTTAACATTTGTACAGCATTCACTCATTGTTTTGTCACCGACCGGATGGCACAGAACTGATTCAAAAAATGTACAACTGGTGATGAGCGTCTTGAAGATGAATGAGAGCTGAAATTGAGTCGCATCCAAGCCAGATTAGTGCAGAGCTTTCTTCTAAGTTTGGATGTGACCGTTGGACCATAAGAAGTCCTCTGCATAAGATTGGATAAATGGACTGACAACAGCAAGCATCACCGACTCACCATTTGCACTTCTCTGCTCTCGCCTAACAATTCCGACCCACCATTTCTCCATGGGATGAAAACTGGATTTTATATGATAATAACCGACGCGTCATTCGTATCGGGTGAACCTCCTCGCAAACGAGCCAAGGCAGAACTCCACCCTAGGAAGATTCTCTCGAGTGTTTGGTGGACAACAGCTGGTGGAGCCCATTATGAGCTTCAAAATCCAGGACAAAGTATCCCAGCAGACGTGTATGTTGGTCAGCTTCAACGTACACGTGAAAAAATCGAGCCAAAACAGCCAGCTCTTGCGGACCGTAAGCGTGTTGTTTTTCTTCGTGACAACGCACGTCCGCATACGGCAAAGCTGACCCACCCGTCAGGCAATAAACAAACTTGTCTGGGAAGTGTTCCACTCTGTACTCTCCGGATAGATACCTCTCTCGATAACCATTTGAGAAACAAGTGCTTCAAGACAGAAGAAGAGCTAAAACATCAACTGGGTGTAAAAAAGTTAGAAGTATCTTGAGAGAGTGCGTTTATCATTTAGTATTTCCTCGCTGGGAGAAGGTTCTTGAGATAATGATGGACAAAAAATTCATTTATGCATTAATCTCAGCGCCAACTGGAATATTTGCAAAAACGAAAAAAACTTTCCCCTGGACCTGATACTAAAAATCATGCAAATGGGTTGGCACCCGTCCTAAAGTCTCCTTGTGATTTACTAGAAATTCACCATCTGATGATCATTTTAACAGAAAGAACTTCAACTAGAAATTAAATTTTAAACAAAAGTATTCCGGAATTTCCCAAGAAGAAACAATTCCCCGGGATCCCGAGAGAGAGAGAAACCCTAGCTATACAGGGCCATGCTAAAATGATGAATCAAAGTATTTAGCGCTGTTCCGGGGATCAAATTGAACATAAACTTCCTCGTGCAAAATGTCGAAATCTCAACCCTTTTACGTACCCCTAAAAACGAGGAGGGACAGAGAAGAACGGTTGCTGCTCAGACGCGACTGTAAACAAATTCACCTCCAGACGAGAGAGAAGAAGAAACTATCATGTGCCTGTGTAGATTACCAGAAGCTCTTTGAGAGGGTGAGATGCACGGCACCCAAGTTTCATCACCGCCCGCGCGGTGGCTTCAAATGCTTCGTTGCTGGGAGGGGCGTTGTCGCCGTTTAATCCGTAGTAGCACATCTCGACTCGGTGGATCGATCGTTCCTAGACCCTCTGCTTATTTTACACAACCCCCACGCTCAATGAAAACACAGAAAGCCTTCCTTCTGGAGGGGGATACGTGCGCACCGGAATCACGGTAACTAACTAGGAAAAAAAGTTCGACTGGACGCGTGTCAGGAATTGTCCGTTCTGGATACAGCGCCACAACAGATCTTCTACGCCTAGTGATGGTGAACGGGACTTTCAATTTTTGAAACGTACCCCATCGAAGCCATTTGACAGTCCGCCACGAAGTGATAAATCCTCTTTGGTAACACTGACTCAAAAGGATCCACTCTGTCCCGACAAAAGCAGGACAGTAGAGTGGCGCCCCCTTCCTCAGACCGTCATCTGGCGAATATCCATTTGAGTAGGAAGCCAAAATTCCATCGAGCGGGTCCAGCGTTTTGCGGGCCAAATCATCCATGCCACTCTCCACTCTCTTCAATCGTTTTCGTATTCAGTTTACGCGTATTCTGACGCTCACTTTCCGCAAACCTTCACGGCCGACGAAAAAACGGAACCGAATCCCCCATCATCTCATGCTCACAAATCTCCCTCTTCACCGGCATTGCATCAGAGCTCTCCACTGTTGTTGTTGTTGCTGCTGCGAAAATTTCGAATCAAGTTCGTTAACCAGATTCTTCGAGACGTGTCAAAAATGCGACTTAATACCCCTCCCCCCCTTTCTCGTTCAACTTTGCACCGAAATGAAGTTTTGCTTAAAAGTGTAAGTTCACCTAAAATTCGCGCCTCCATCCCCCAACTTGTTCCAAAAACGTCAAAGTCGTGATGATTCCAGAAGTGGCACGGTGTTTTCGAAAAAGAAGACGAGGCAGCCGTCGGTGGGGAAAAAAGCAAAAAGTGGACACGTGTACAGAGGAGGACGCTCTACAACGGGAGTCGTGTTTTGTTGTTGTCATCTATGAGCGACGCAAGCGCACTTCTTCGCCCTCCACCAATATTGCTCCCAATGCACCGTTTTCTTATATAGAAGCTGCACAGCACGAATGGGGAAGGTGGGTCAACTAGTACCCCCCCTCCCTCCGAATTTGCTCCCTTTTTTGCATCTACATGAACTACGAAAAGAACAGTGCGTGAACTACCTTTCAGACCGAAGTCAACGCGTCTCCGTTCTCGTTCTACTCGACCAAGCCAGAGACAGAAAAAAGGAGCGCTGAAGAGGCAGCCAGATGGACGGATGCGTTTCGTTTATCGTTTCCAGGAATTTGCAGAGTCGTTTACTCAGTTGGAACGTCTTTGATCTCGACTCCACGGGGCTTTCTTGTCGTGGCCACGTGTAACGCGAGAACCCGACATTCAAAGCAAACGCATCTCAAAGAGCGAGGAGGCGGGCCAAACCTTTCCCTCCGATGACAAGCCCATTTTAAAGAGAGACCCCTGGCAATGTAGCTTTCTCTTATTATTATTTTTTTTTTGCCAGAACAGTTCTTTAGTGGAGCAGGAGGATGACGCTCGGTCTTCTCAATGGCTGGCCGCGATCCACGATGTCCGTCTCCATCTTTTCTCTCTGAACTGGCTCTTGCGCACTCGACCGAGGCTGCCTAGATAAGAAGGCCTGGACACCATGTGCTGATGACGTCATAAAAGGCGGGCAGCGAGAAAAAGAGCCCTTTAACAAATTAAAGAGAAACTTCGAGAGCCATGTTTGAGTTTTTAATGAATGCTTGACGGTCCCACCCTTCTCCTTGGGTGCTTCATGCTTTAACCACTCACTCCGAATTGGTTGGGGTCGTCGTGTTGTTGATCAAACTGCTGATTGTCCAAGTGTCTTGCTGAAGAAGCTGACGTAGTTTGTATTAAACTCTTCTTTCTTCTTAAATGTTCTTTCTTTATTTATTTATTATTCTTGGGTTTGCCTATTATTAAGAAATCTTTGCAGGATCCTTAATACCCGTTTTGAACCTCTTTAGCTTTATCAGCATCTAATTGTAACGAAAACTATATACGTACTTTCATACACAATATCGACTTCACTCACGGACGCCGCCGCTGATGCAACAAAACAAGCACACGTCGGGGCCATCAGCTAAGCTCAACAGTACAGCTGTGGAATTTAACAACTCCTTTGATCACATGACCCTTCCCACCCATCATGTTCGAGCTGTCCGGGCCTTCTTCTTATCTAGACAGGCGGCGGCGGCGGCCTTGACTCGACTCGGCTAAGATTTCCTCGTCAACAGCGCGGCGCAAAGCAGAATCGGGACTGTCCAGTTTTTCTTAAGCTTTCAGTTTATGGATGCCTATGATGAAGCACGAGAGACCGATCAAGAATATTTTGAATGCGCACTTGTTGAACAACTTATTTCTGCCGTGCAAATGTGCCGCGTGACGCATTGACTTTGCCCAACAACTCCCTCGTCGTAACGCGTCTCATCGGTCACCGCCATGTCGCTCGTTTACTTTCACAATTAGTCCTCCTCATCAGTCTCATTTTCTTGCGCGCACTCGCCAATGGAAAGTGCCAACGCTCCTCCGACATAGAACGTTAGCTCTTTGTCGTCGTCAGTGAAGGAAGAGGAAGAGGAGGAAGAGAAGAAGAAAGGAAAAGGAGAAAGCAGTGGTGTGGAGAACACACATTCTCTCTCTCTCTCAAGGAGAAAGCAGTGGTGTGGAGAACACTCACACTCTCTCTCTCTCTCTTTCTCCTTTGAAGAAACGCGTCAGGTGTCGCCAGGGTGAAGGGGGATGGATCGGAGTGGCAAACCGGTCTTTTTTTCCTTTTGGTTGGTCTCCGTCTCGACGACTCTCTTGTCAAGTGAACTCTGGAGACCACTTCTTCATGGGCGCTCAACTCTTCGTGGCTTTCCCGAAATTCGGCAGTTGCAGCGAGGGGAAAACGAGCGAGCCTACGTGGCTGAAAAATTTCGCTATCCAAGAGTCCTCCCTGTCGGCGTCAACTTATTTCTTCTCCGTATACAAAAAAAAATCTCCAAATAATACAAGAGTTCTCATCAACAAACGGACTGCCACCCGCTTACAAAAATATAAGGGGCGTACAAATGAAAACACTTTATCCAAAGTGTATACAAGGAATTTAAAACATACTCTCCAAATGCGTTAAGCATGCAGTGTAACAAACCAGGCGTGTAATTCCTTTCGGTTGCGTGTAGAACCATTCCAAAACCTCTTCCTTCGCTTCATCGTCCGACTGAAACTCGCGGCCTTTCACATGTTTCTTGAGATCCCCAAACACGTGAAAGTCCCATGGGGATAAGTCAGGGCTGTAAGGTGGATGCTGCATTGCTTCTCAGTTGAACTTTCTGATGAGGTCTACCGTTGCTTTCGAGGTGTGAGGACGCGCG
Organism: Rhysida immarginata; assembly: GCA_023313115.1. Taxonomy (NCBI): domain Eukaryota; kingdom Metazoa; phylum Arthropoda; class Chilopoda; order Scolopendromorpha; family Scolopendridae; genus Rhysida; species Rhysida immarginata. The sequence goes on from JAHWFO010002062.1 coordinate 3,390,697, forward strand.
TTGTCGTGGAGAAGAAGCACTCCTTCTGTAACGAGTCCAGGACGCTTGCATTTGATGGCCGCGCGCAGTGCCTTCAGTGTTTCCCCATATCGTGCTGCGTTAACTGTGGTGGTGCCTTTTTCAAGAAAGTCCAGTAAAATCGGGCCTTTGCGATCAAAAAACACGGTCAACATCACCTTCCCCGTGCTGTTTGCGATTGCTTTTGATTTTTTCGGGGTTGGTGACCCACAATGCTTCCACTGACGACTTTGACGTTTGCTTTCGGCCTGGAAATGAAAGCACCAAATTTCATCCTCTGTAACGATTCTATCGGGAAATCTCTCTACTTCTTGTTCATAGAGTTAAATATGTTGCAGGGACATGGCCATTCGGACTTCAACTTGTTCTGATGTCAAATGATGCGGGACCCATTGTGCACAGATTTTTCTGTAGTGCAGATAGTTCCTGATAATGGAGTGAACAGTTCCACGACTAAACAGATTGTCCCTCTTCTGTTTTCCTTTAAGACAGCGTCAATTTTGGCTTTGGAATCATCCGTGATGGCGCGGTTTGCTTGTCCAGGTCGTCGATCATCTTGCAATGATGACCGTCCCTCCGAAAACCTCATGCTCCATGCCCAAACACGAGCGAAGAAGGTTAGGTAGTCATTTCCATAGACGTTCTGCATACGACGATTAAATTTCAGAAACTAAAACGCCTTCATATGCCAAAAAACGAATTACATGTACTGCTCTCTGTTCCTGTTTCGTTGACTCCATTTTGTTATTTGGACGAAGCGAGAGCTATCCTTCTTTCTCACGTGATGCAACACTTGCAACCTATTGTTCAATTTGCATGTGGGGGTTTCGCAATTGTTGAAAACAAAAACTGACGCTCCTACACGTTGTCTTTTTTTTCCCCACACAAAATTACGCTTTCATTTGTACGACCCTTATATCTGTGGGAGCCTTAATCTACCGTGTAGTCGACAGCCAGGAGAAGTCGAGAATTTCAAAATTTAACGCTAACAAATCCATCGCTTCCGAGTTCTCTGGTACAGGTTCCCTTATAAGAAGTAAGGGAAGAATAAGGAACTGCGGAAGTGCTTATGAAGGAAGTAACACCAACACTCCCGAGATAGGAAATGCCGCCGGACACGTATTGCGAAGGCTATGCCTCTCATTCTCAATGACGAATGCTTGGGATGGCTACAAGTTTGGGTTTACCTTCCTCCACAGGCTCTATCTCTCGCTCCTCATCTGTACAAGCACTTGCTTGCCGAAGACGACCGCCTCGCCATTTCACTGAGCAATCACAAAAAAAGGGGGATGCCCTGCACAATTTCAATTTACCTTTTCCTCTCTTTCACCGTTTGGTATAGGCAGCAGCTCGTCCTTGGAAGTTGCCCTCTCCCTCCTCCTCCTCCTTCCCCAACATACAATGGCTCTCCTTTCTCTTTCCTAGGTCCACAACCACATTTTTTCGTGGAGGTTGGGAATGCTAAAAGAGTCGGATCTACCCCCCCCCCCCCTGGCAGGTTGCCATGCACGTGTTCATCTTACGAGTCCTCCCTCGTTCTCCTTTCAAAGGGGGCAACGACAAAAAAAGCGAGTGCAACAGGCAGGACCCTTCAGGAGAAAAACACAAGAGGACGACGAGGAAAAGCGAAAGGGGCGGGGGGATGCCTACTACTTCTACGAAAATATGCAAACCCCATTTCACCTCCATCAACCATTGAACTCGCTCAACGTGCAAAGAGCTCCACGATCGACCATTGCTGCCAGCTGCGAGGAAGGGCTATGTAAGGCTATGCCGCCTTCATCCTGCACATCGTTGTTCCAAGCACCCCTCCTCCGAGACGATTAGGCCTCTTACGCACTAGCGACTGCCAGCAATCTCGACACATAACTAGAACAGTTAGCGTTTACGCACTTGGTTTGGGCAACCCGTTAATTGGCGGAGGTCAGAAAATCAAGAGCAACGCATTCGGCAACTGGGAAGTTGCGCAACCGCTGGGGTGGCTTATTTCTATGGACGACTACGCACTAAGCGAGCAACCATCCCTTCCCGATCGCGTTTTTTGTGAACTAAACATTCACGGCCGGGCCGAGGACGATGCAAACAGCGTGGCTTCACAAAAAGTTCCGCTTTTCTAAAGCCCCGCGCCTTCATATATCACGATCAAATGTTTATTAAAACAGGTCCCAGAAGAGCATTTTGCATTATAAACCAGGCCCCGAAATAGCGTTTCACGTGATTCCTCGTTGTTATTTTACACTTTGTCTCCTGTTAAAAGACTTTTTCCTATTAAAAGCCCAAAGTATGTATTTCGGTTGAACATGCCTTTACTTTGACGTTCTTGTATGTCATAGGTGGTGCACCCAATATTTCTTTTTAATAATATCGATATTGCGACTATATCCTTCGTCCATCTTGAGAGGTAGTCGGCCGTTGCCGAACGAAGGCGAGAAAGGTTTCTTTACCCAATCGGTCTCCCGTCTTTGGTTTCCTGTTGTTTCTGGTTGCTAGTGCGTAAGAGGCCTTAAGAACCATCAAACAGAAAAAGAAAGCTCGTCTACGCATTGCCAGCAACCTCAAGACAAACTATTCTAGCAACCAGAGACATTGGGATGAACGACACGCCAGTTCCTTCGCCCTATTAGAGATGGGTTCCTCTCCCTGCAGCAGAAGGTACAGGCCCCATTAATTTGCCGTCTTTGATAAGGCACGATACTCGGTACCAGACAAGATCGTTCCGGCATTTCCAACAGTCCCGTTTTTCTTCAATACTGTTATGTGCGTGTGTCGAGAACGGGTGAACATCCAAAAACAGTTCCGTGGCTGACAAACCGCTTGTCGACCCGGAGGACGGCAGACTCAAGCCAATCCTCTGCAGGAGCTATTAACCTGACAAACAGGGGGCTGCGATAGAAGACACTGCACAATGCATTTCTATTCTCTTCTGGGATTGTCATTTTCATGTGACAATAACGTCTTTTTTTTTCTTTTCTTAACAATCGCTGTTAGAGTAGATGCAGTGCACTTGAAGGGAGGGCTCGACGAGGTGAGTGATAGAGCCGAAAACCGAATTTGAAAAAGTGAATCCATTTTCAAGTGCAAATGGCGTGCATTCTCACAAATAGCTTTTAGCTAATAAAAGATCTCCATTCCTTCTCAAGAGATCAGACGAGAAGGGGAGGGGAGGGATGGGGTGGGGTCTATTTTAGTCCTGAATATACACGACTCCAGGAGAATTTTAGAAACGGTTTCTCTTTATTTTGCCTTCATTTTCCCCTCACTAAGAAGTAACAAACAACATCTGCACTTCCATCACTTTTCTACTGGTAGCACCATTCTAAGTACTAAGGGGAAAAGATTGGTGCTAGACGGTAATCGTGGCCGTATCAAACAGTGGTGACATTCATTAGTTTGGAAGCATCTTATCATTTCATGTGCATCACTGCTAAAATCAATCGGTAGTGGTTCACGGTGATCGAAGAAAAAGGTTAACATCACTGATTGGTTTTCTGTCAAAGAAATGCAACATCAATTCTGCACAGTACTCTCACAAAACTTTGGCAAGCCATCAAAAACAAATGCCCAGGTCTTCTCTCGCAAAGACGAGACAATGAACACCCCCACGTCTCCCATGAAACCACCACGATGCTACAGAACATCCTGCCTACCACCCAGACTTATCACCGCGTGATGATCACATCTTTGGGCTGCTCAAAAAGACATTGTGAGGGAAACATTTCAATTCGAAAACGTGAAGGATCCAGTGAAAGTCTTTTTCAAAAAGTACTTGTAGTTGTTTGTTTCATTAACCTTTGGGAACCCCTACCATTGTCTATAAGAGTCATAGTTTTCATCAGGTTCATACATTATTATTAATGTAAAAAAACAACTACAATCCATCTAAGCCAAGGGAACTGACCTGTTGTGTAAAGGATGGGACCAATGCCTCAACAAACATGGTCATTACTTTTAAGTTTCAAGCCTCAACGGTACTGCATATGCAGAGCGTGTCCACTTTACATTTGTGCAACCCTTGTAGAAGTGTATGCTGCCCTATGTTTTACATACAAGCCACCCACTCAGATATTAGAAGCTGTAATTTCGAACTAGGAAAAAAGTCCAGGAATAGCAATAGGTAGCGTTTTATTACAGGATCGACGCATTTTGAGGAACTCTCATCATCAGGAATCGGAACGACTACAAAGGATGCAGTAGAAAACCACCTGAGTATATGGGAAATGCCCACCAATCAGCATGAAATAAGTTAGTGCTGATTGGCGGGTTAACAATAAGTGAAGGTAATATACAAAAATTCGATCTTTTGTTGGTATGTAAATAAACAAATAAGAACATTAAATGAAAACAAAAAATAAACATTGGGGCAAATGACCAGGACCCCGGACCTTTCATAAGTCATGGGGGCCATGACCATGCGGTTGAAATCCATAGTGTATATCGTTTACAAAAAAAGCATAAATTATACAGAAATAATGAAAGGGAAAATGACGGCAGACTGTGCATCTGGGCCATGGACCCATCCTGTAGCAGACAACCGTACAGGCAGATGAAGTAGGAATGCTGGTCCAGGGTGCCTTTTCTTGGGACACACTGGGTTCTCTGATATCCGTAGATACATGCCTGAATGTGACACAGTACCTGAACATTGTTGCCGATCAGGTGCACCCATTCATGATGACTGTGTTCCCTGGTGGTGACGGACAGTTTCAGCAGGACAACGCTTCCTGTCACCATGCTCGAATAGTCTTGGACTGGTTCGAGGAACATGACATGGACTTCCACCTGCTTCAGTGCCCAGCTCGGTCTTCGATCTCAACCCGATCGAGCATTTATGGGATGAAGTGGAGAAAACCATCCGATGCCTTCCCACACTACCGCCCAACCAACACCAATAATGGGACGTTGTGATGTCAGCTATTCCTCCGCAATGGTTTCAACAACTTGCTGAATTCATGCCAGCACGTATTCAGGCATTCTCACCGCTAAAGGAGCCGCAATACGTTATTAAATTGGTCGTTCAGTGTATAGGTTAATGATAGAAGTGGGAAATTTTATGTAAATACATAACAACTGAGATCAGGAAAAATGAGGCAAATGACCGGGAATGCCGGACCAGATGTCAGTTTTTGGGGAAATGACCATGAGGTAAGATCCAGAGATGTGAAGTCTGTCCTTCTTCGGAAATCGTCTTAATCGTGGGTGTAAGGGCTAGTCCTGCATTATCGTGGGTTGGTGTTCTTTGTCTGGGTATACGATAGTGGGTTCTTTTCAAAGTTTGTTTGGTTATTCAGTATCTTGCTTTTGTCCATTCTTAGCAATTGTCTAATAGCCAGGGCTTCATAGATCATTATCTTCTTGGGGTCCTTTACTATTTTTATCTTCATTGATGGGCATTTCCCATATAACCAGGTGGTTTTCCACTGCATCCTTTGTCGTCGTTCCGATTCCTGATGAGAGTTCCTCGAACCACGTCGATTCTGTAATAAAACGCTACCTATTGCTATTCCTGGACATTTTTTCTAGTTCATTTTACAGCAATATAGACATCATAATGCAACCTATTGGCTTTAATTTCCCTTAAAACTGAACATGTGCTCACCCACTAGAGATACCTGGTCTTCAAATGATCTTTTAGCGTACACTCATTTGTAATTAAAAAAAAAAAGGAGGGTGACTCTTAGAGAAAGAAAGGTCCGCTGGAAGAAAATGTATAGCGTTTAATGAAATGACTCTCAAGAGGCCCTAATTTTCTAATTTCAATTACCTCCCATATGACCAGAATATATTGGACAAAATTGAACTGCATTTATAAGGACCAAGTGATACGAAAGATTAATTACCTGCCCAACTTATTTCCTAGCAATTTAAGGATTAAACGTGATATTGGTTTTTAATTCTCATTTCCTAGTGAATTAAGTGTTTTCTTTTTTTCCGAGGAAGGACTCACTACATTTCATGAAAGCTCCACTTTTTGTCACAACTTACAACAAATCATGTACAAAGAGTAGAATGCCAAATATGGTTCTAACAAACTAAATCAAAACAGAACTGAACTTTCTGTGTGGAATTGTCGTTTCTGTATTTATTTAGCATGTTACAACAAACAACGTAAAACCTTGCACAATATTTAAATAATGCACCAGTTCACTTGAATTTGACGTGCAAATGGATCTCGACGCATTTGTTAATTTCTAGTAAATATACGTAAGAAAGATTAAAAAAAGAAAGAAAGAAAGAAAGAAAGTTGTCTTTACCTGAAGCTGTTGATTGTTTTGAGTGAGTTGCATTTGTTGATTTTGGCTAATTTGCAAAGTCGGTCTCGACTGTGACCGAGATGGATTAGAAAATTGTGACCCTGAATTAGGACCTCGAATGTACTGAGTTTGTAGTTGGGGTAGATTGCTTTGGCTAGAAGCTGACGATGCGGCAGAATTGATCGGTTCGGTGAAATGAGAGAGCGGTTTCGTCGAACCAAATCCTAACGGTGAAGGTCCTGATTGAGCCGCATTGGCACTGGCCGAGGATAAAGGTCCCGTGCCGGCACCAGAGCCGTTTGGTCCCAAGTTAGGTTTTTGATCGAGTGAAATGCGTTGCATTTGCATAACTTGTTGTTGGCGCTTTCTCATTTCCAACTCCGAAAGAGGATTTAACGTTTGTGGATTCTGATTGGGCGGAAACATGACAGATGGCTCTTGCTTTAAGAGAGGCGAGTTTCCTATGGCAGTTCCAAGGTTACTTTGGCTGAAGGAAAACATGGCGGGAGAAGCACCTTTTGTCAAAAAATTAGATGGATTTGTCGTAGAGGAATTCATAAAGTCTTGCGCACTGGCATTGTTGCCGAACTGATTTGGGCCACCTAACCCAAAATCGGCTCCGAAAGGTGAACGTGGATGAGAAGAATTCATTCCTAGGCCAAATTGCTGTTGCTTTTGCTGCATGTTTTGATGCTGCTCGGCCATTTGTTTTAGGGTCTGTGCAGCTGGACTAGGTTCCTTGAGATTGAAGTCTAGGCCTAATCCAGCACCGAGGGCTGGGTAATTAGGAATGCGGGATGCAGACGGTGGAGCGACGATCCCAGAACCCGAAGGAGGCATGCTGGGCAGAGTGTTCATGCCACCCGTATTTCCCGAAACGGTGTCGAACAAAGGAGACGACGTCGACGAATTCGGTGTCGGTGGATAAGGAGACGACTGAGGTCCTGTTTGTAGGGGAGAATGATTTTGTACACCAGCTAACGTCTTCCCCATATCCATTATGTTACCAGAGCCGGCAATGTCTTTATCTGAATCGTCTTGAGACTTGACGTTTTCGACTGTGCTGTCGTCAAAGTTAAAACCGGACATGATATCTGGAGTCAACTCGGCAATGAGATCTTTCAGGGTGTCGGGATGAATGATTTCGTCAGACGAGTCTTCCATAAAGCCAAAATTTGAAAGGGAATCCGACAAATTTGGAGCACCATTGTTAGCATTATCCCCAGAACCAAGAACGCAGCCATCTAATTCCAGCTCTGGCTCTTGTTTACACTCTACTTGACTGATTCCCGTTTCCGAAGAGTGGTCAGAAAGCTTTGACGAATTGTTATTACCACTTGCATTAGCCACCAATGTCGAATCGGATTTGACATTTCCCGACAAGGCTTTGACGGTGACGTTAGTCTGGATTTGTTGCGCCTGCGACGAACCAGTACTCGTAAACTGTTGAACAATCTCCACAGAAAACTGCGTTAAGTTCTGGTTGTTATTGTTATTGCTGCTGCTATTGCAAGTACGAGCTAATTTGGACGGGTGGTCAGACTCTTCAAAAGGAGAGTCGATTCCTGAATTCAGTGGCGAGTCGGAAGGTCGTTTCAGCAACTTCTGCAAGAAATAAAAAACAAAACATTTTTTAATAAACTAATCTGTCAAAAATATCCTCCATTATTTAAATGAATGGTTTTTTTTCAATGTAAAATGAGTAGACGAGTAGGAAACTAATTAATATCGTAGTTAGTTAATCTCTTCATTTCTGTAACTTATTTACTCTATCATGAAATCATTTTCTCATATCTGAATTATACATGACCATATGGGGGGGAGGGGGGTAATCTTGTATTAATTATTTTGTTTTTCTCTTTTGTGAAATCATTGAGTACAGGCAATGGAGTATGATAACTTGATGATCTCCTCATCTTGGAAGAGTAGATAAACTTTCTCTTAACAACAAAACTGCAATCCAGTATTTTTTTTTTTGCATTGAATGCTTATCTGAAATAATCATGGAGATCTAATACTAACATACAAGTAGCACCATCTAACGTCAGAAATGGAAGTTTTTTTTAACGTTACGAAATACATCTTCTGCCTTTTTTCCCCATGTGAAATGACCGTATTGGCCCAAAACATAAAATCGAATCGTAAAATTAGCAGCCGCCTTACTTTCATGCCTTGTCGTATGTGTGCAATCATTACTGAGTGGGGAGAGTAGCGACAATGTTGAATAAGCTGTATACAATAAATAGTAAACAATGTTATGTTTGATCTGATGTGAATTAATTAATAAATTCATTTGAAGTTTTGAATTTTAAAAATTTAGCATATTCATTAAATTGATTAAAGAACAGCAATTCATGTACAAAATGTATCCAAAGAACAATGCTTTAAATTAAAAATTGGGGGAGGGGGGGAGTCACTTTACATTCAGGCAAAGCACTTGTAGTAGACAAGCGTTGTATACAGTTCAAGAATATTCAGATGTGGTCCAACTTTGTCTCATGTATATGAAGGAAAAACCTCCTACCATCAAAAGATATGGAATGCATATGGTCACATATTTTGATATCTATGCCTTCATTCTCAACAGCAACATTGAGAGTAACCATAAAATTTATCTAAGAACATACATTAGAGTACAGTAGGGCCTCGACATTTGCAGGGGTTACGTTCCCGAAAACTTTGTGGGGTTTGGGGGAACCAAGCTTAGAAGCATTATTAGAAAACCTATTAGAAATTCTTTCACACATAACCCCACAGAGTACAGCATGTATTCTTTCTTCCAGATGAGTTTTTATTAAAGTGGAAGGTTAAATACATAGTGAAAAAGGATTATAAACAATAAAATTACATGTAAATGAAATTTTAAATGTAGGGACAGGTGTACTATAGTGGGTCGTTTTCTGTTTTTCAACTGCACGTCTCTATTTCGCTGTTGAATCACAGTGCTACGTCAACCAAGAAAACCAAATTATGTTAACTGATTATGACGTGTTGAGCATCAAAGTACAAATGGGGATGCTGATGGCTCAACGTCATCAGCATTAGTATCTTCTGAACTAAAAAGTAAAACCGAAACTAAAAGTAACCGTGGCATACATATTTTTTCCCGAGAGAAAAACACCGCGAATGTCAAAACAGGTACCTAAAGGAATAGACCATGAATGTTTAAAATCGTGAATGCTGAAGCTGCGAATGTCGAGGCTCTACTGTACTAAAAGAGAGGAACAGGGTAAATAGGTAGAATTATTCTCAATGGTTGAGCTAATCAGATGACATGCAAAGAACACGAGAGAAAATTCCAGAAAAAACAAAAAAGAAACTGGAATGGGGAAAGTAAAAATTAAGATTCGATAAATCAAACAACACAAACTTCAGGATTGGCCCCTTGTCAGCATTTAATAACTTATTCGGATCCCTTTTATGGATTTCAATGCTCTCATAGCTGTCTTATTGACTTCTTGAATCGACGTACTTAATTAACTTAAAATTATCTAAATGCGACCTGAAAATAACACACGTTTGGCTACACTCAATCTATTTCAAATGCTGAGCAAAATGCTCTTTCCACCTTTTGAATATGTTTTGAGAACTTTGCCCAATATAGTGTTCATCACAAGAATCGCATTTAAGTAGAGATATTCCTACTTTTTCCCGAGGTGGGATGGTATCTTTCAATAGCCACTTAAAGTTTCCCACTCTTGGATGCAATCCTTAAATTGCACGGGTTAGAAATCTTTTGAAAGCCTTTAGTAAGTTAACGCTGATTACAAGTGAGATGTATTACCGACAGAAATCACACCAGGACCATACCCAGGATTTTATTGGGGGAGGGAGGACGGGGGGAGGTACTCATTTAAATTTCCTCTGAAAGAAAAAAAAACACTCAAAACTTGTCTACTGCTTTCTGTTACACAGTTACAACCATTTTCTTTCACATGAAAATATATTAACAACAATGCTGTTGACGCATAATGAAAAGAAACGAGTCTGAGAACATGTCATTAAAATGTCAATGTACTCGAGCAATAAAAACCAGGAGATTATAAGCAAACAAAACGAGATCATAAATTTGTAGACATCTTGTAGCATTAACACAAACAAAAGATAATAAATTAACTGAAGAAACTTCTTCAAACATATCACAATAACAAATAGAAAAGGGAAGGAAAAATTCCGCAACTTGGACTCGAACTAAGGATCATGCCTATCGCTGTCACCGCACAGACTAATTGCGCTATCGCGGATATGAACTGCCATGAAGCCACTAAGGGTGGTTATAAAATAATGAGAGTTATCCAGAGCCCTCTAGCGAGTAAAGTAATGGAGGAAACATAACCAAATTTGATGGGCGTACATAGTGGCTCATGGGATTTCAATTTTTAAACAAATAAAAATTAGTACCAAAAATCGCCACCAATAACATATATTAACTTGCATAAACGCATTCCGTGTAGCGATCGAGAGTTTAAAAGGAAAGGCTGGGAGAATTTTCATCATTCTGAGGCCAGCTGCCTTTCGATGGCTCTTACCTTACGAGACCGTGCTTTGTTAGTCAAGATGTATTATCATCGGAACGAGAATGCCAATGCTACCCTTTGTGAATTTTGGCGGTTAAAGAAGTTGCGAAAAGGACCAATGAGCATAACAAACCTACGAGACATGATTCAACGATTTGAAACTACAGGAACTCTAGCACAGCAAAGAGGCCAGGGACGCAAAGCGGTTAGTCGGCAACAAGTTGAAGAAGTTGCAACTGCTATTGTCGAACAGGAGATGGCGAATGTGCAGGGTACCAGCAGTGCCCGGGCTTTATCTCTGCACACGCAGATCCCATACTCAACGGTGCGGAAGATCCTGCATCAGATGCTGAAGTTTCACCCGTACAAAATCTCTTCTGCTCCCTGGCGATGCGGCTACCCGACTGGATTTTTCCTCGAGATTCTTAGCACGCATGCAAGTTGATGGTAGTACGTGGCCGTGGCAGATTTTATGGAGTGACGAAGCACACTTTCATTTGAATAGGTGGTATTAACACACACAACTGCCGCATTTGGGCTGTGATTAAATCTGCACTCTCGTATGCAGAAGCCTTTTCATTTGCCAGGTGTTGATTAAATAATATATTCCACTCTTAAGTCGCACTCCTTCAACAAGTCGAATGAAGCAATTAATTGTAAATGTTTATGTAGATTTGCGTGAACAATATCCAAATAATCCTATAGCAAACAAGTATCCTGTTTACAGAGTAAGTTTTTCTTATTACCTACTCTCATCTTCCTTGATTACTTCACGCATTGATACAAAGATCTCACACTGTACTCGTTCCTTCATTGCAAGGTTAACCTGTCCCGAGCTATAAATAACAGTAGAAGAGGAAAATGTGCATTAACAACCTAGCACAAAGAAAAGCTAAAAGATTTTTCATTTATCATGAACACAAAATTGCTTAAATAAGCAACAATACATCATTTCCTTCTTCCTCCTCATTTTTCATTGCCAATCGTCAAGGAACTAGGCGATTTCGCATGATATATTCAGTGATGATAAGAAAAAAAAATTTCACCTATTTGCAACATTTGTATTGCTCAATGTTACACAGTGATAAGACCTGGGCAAATGACACAAGGATGTTCAAGGCTTAAGATGCTCTTAATTTCATAAAGCAAACAAACATCCTCCTCTCTTCATTTCAAATACAGGATGTCCACTAAATCATGTCCTTACTTTTGTTTTCTCATTTTTTTATTTATTTATTATTATTATTATTAAAAAAGGAATGAAAAAATTCATCAATATTATAAAATGTATAATGTACCCCCCCCCCCCAAATCACTCCAACACTATCTATACGATATTCAAACTCCTTCCGCACTTTTTCTATGTTGGAATGAGTTTGAATATTGTATAGAATTTGAGTGACTGATGGAGGGGCATATCGAACAGTTATGATATTCGCGTTGCCACTGCTACAGTGATTCGAGTTTTTAATTCCCAGCAATGGTGTCCTAAATAGTTTTTCTCCATGTCTCCAAAGGAAATAAATCATATGGCATTACAACTGGAGATTGAGGTTGGGCCACATGCCGGTTCCAATGACACTTACAAACCTACCTCACGCTGCGTTGGCATTCGTTTGAAACGACAGAATCTCCGCTTCACAAATACACAAATAGTGACGCTCTGGGTTCAATTATCTCCAAACTAAAATGGTAACATTTGAGAGCATGCACATACATTATTCTGCCAACCCGTTATGACATGACAGAAAAATCCAACCAGTAAGTGGCACCTGATGTTTGATGACTCTGACCCTTTACCTGTATGGTTTTACACTAATGGTTTTACTATAGGTGAGGTGAAAAATGATCTTATGTGTGCCAAACCAACTAGTGCACGGTTGGCTAGATTATTCAATAACCTGCTTGCAACTTGACAATTTGATTAAAGTATTTTTAATCACTTCTACCAGACACATTATTCAAGTCCTTTTCAGATATGGCATTAGTGAATGGTTTTAGCACTATCTCTCAATATTCATCTCATTTAAAGCAAACCTATACATATCCAATTAATGTCCAATTCTTATCTTCAAAAATTTGACGGATGTAGGAGAGAAGGACAAAACACAAGGAGGATAGAGGCTGAAATAAAATAAACATCAAAAAATAAAAAGCTGAAGTTTTGGATAAAGGCTATCCTTTGTCAAACAAAAGAGGATAGTTCTCTAATCTTCTCCTTGTTTTAGAGAACTATCCTTCCTGCTTTGACAAAGGATAGCCCCTATCCAAAATGTAAGCTTTTTATTTTTTATTTTTATTTTATTTTTTATCTTCAAAAAGGGAGATTGGAGAGATTGCAATATTATTATTGAGTGGCTGTATCACAATTTACACATTTTCGTTCGGATGGATGTGTGTTTGGCAGTAACCTGGATAACATGTGCTATGGGAGTGTACAGTGCCCCACTGTAACACATGGTGGTGATGGTGCAGGGTTGTTTCAGCTGGTTTGGCTAGGGGTCTGCAAATCATACTGCACGGAAACGTGAAATGCACGGCATACAGAGATAATTCAGGGCTCCCTGTGTTGTGGCAGTTCTGTGGAAATCACGAATGTCTCTTCCAGGATGACAATGACCCGTCATATTTCTCAACTGCAGATGGATAATACTTAAAGAGAAGTCAAGAAAATAAAGAAATTTCTTCAAACATTTCATATTATAATTTAGAAAAGGAAAGGGAAAAATTCTGCAGCCTGGACTTGAACCAGGGACCACGACTTGTAAAACTCACTTGTAGAGAAATAAATGCTTGGTGTTCACTTCAGTCAATCCCATAATGACGTCATTTTCTCTTGCGTAATGAGGACATCACTTCCTCTTGACCTTTGCGATTTTCGTTCGTTTTATATATTTCGCATTCAATTTGAAATTTTTTATTTACGCCACGTTATTATTAACATCTCGAACTTTCATTTTAAATAATGTGTTGGGTATTAGGCTGGAGTTGTCCTTTAATGTAGACGATGTATTTCCTATAAACTACATCATCAGAGCCAGGAGTGTTTATGACATTGACAATAAAGAACACCACCACTTTATTGTTGCTCTAATGATGCACTTTATCTGAAATGCATCAGCTGTACTGCCTCCATTTATTTCTTCTCTTGTTAATTGAGACAGCAATACTAGGCCATGCAATAGGGATTTAATTCGCTTAAATTATAAGAAAGAACATTACAGTGAAAAGAATGAGGAGAAGAGTAGGGTGTCAATTCTTATTGAGAAAGAAGTTCTATAAACAATTTACATAAAATGCTGTTAAAATGATGTTAATGGTTTTGCACGTTTTCTTCTGTATACGCAACCTCTTTCACTACACTAACACAAAACTGCAACAGAGATTAGAATAGAGAAAGCCAAGAACAAAATCTCAACAAGTTCCTTATTGCCAAACAATGCAAACGCTTGTAATGGAAACACTCGATACGATGGCAGTTGATATCTCAAGTCTTCAAGAAGTACAAATCTATTAAGAAAGTGAGAAAAGTAGAATAACAACGTTCAAATAGCAAATGTGACGAGAAAGAATTAGCAAAGCAATGGATTAAAAAGAGTTCTCAACTTTCATTAAAAATAGAATTCTCATTAATTACAGAAGGCAGCCTATTATGCTCTCACCTTTTATGATGTAAATCTCTACTCTCACTTAATTCATGCGGTTTGATTTGAAAAGAACCGAATCATCCATAAAAGTTTCAAATGCTCTACAATTTCTCCATCATTTCTAAATGCACTATTGGAGTTGTAGATTCAGATTACTCATTTGCTCAAGTACATCTAGCACTGTTGCATTTTAATGTCGATCAAATGAGAAAAAGAGCGAGCTGTTTATTTGATCCTCAAATGAAAAACTACCACGATAAAACAGCAAACAATGGACATTCAATATCGATCAGGAAAAAAAAAGCACCTTAAGTGAAAACAAACAAACAAACAACTGGCTAAATGATCAAAGTATGAAAATGAAGATAACTTGCGAGAACACAATATTGGGATTGGATTGCCTCCACTATTAACTGAAATTTCAAATAATTATAAAAAAAAAAAAAAAAACAACGGGGGGGGGGGGCCAGATGAGACCCTTTTGTTTTTTCATCACAGAAAAGCTGTAAATGCAAATAAAAATGCTGTAACTTTGAATCCAATAATGTAGTTTGCAAGTTCTTTTATTTGTTTGTTCAATTCTTACACAATGGCTGTCGTTAAAAGTTTTAAAGAAATTTCTTTTCAGAAAGCAAGAATTAAATAGTTTAAAAATTCTGAACTTATGGTCTTATTTGAAAAAAACTGAAAGAAAGTCTTAGCTCCGGTTCTATTAATTATGTCTTAATTCTGAAACTATCAAATATACATGAATGGCCAGAAACTGCGGATACTGGATAGCTGAAAAAGAAAACACAAAAACGCAAATCCACAACAAGAGTTTAATATTACCTCGTACGTACATTTCACCGACAACGTCAGCTTCTTCAGCGAGAGAACATGGACAATCGAACCTCAAAAGGCATGGTTTACATCGTAAACCGTCAAATTTATAACAGAAGTGAACATAGAGCTGACCAATCCAGATAAGCGTTGTTAAAGTTAAAGCCAGAAACACCACTCAAATGCAAAAAACAACCTAACACGAACCAATAATAAAGAAGAGCTGAAAAACATTATTTCTTGCACATAATGGAATCCATTACTGGTAATCACTCCTCAACCAGCATCAGGCCATCATCACAATTAAGCAGTTGATCAGATGATCTATTCCTGACAATTTCCAACGATTCAAGGAACAGCAGCAACTTAGGATCACTACAAGAATGAATGATTTTAAACATATCCTGATCGAAATCATGCCCCTACCTTAGTAAGTGGTCGGCAAATGACAACATACCCAGTCTAGCTTGCTTAATACATGCGATGTGCTCCTTCTTCCATATATTTATAGCTGCCGAGAATTTCCAATATAAAACTTAGGCCACGAACCACACCCAAACCTATATACACCTGCCTTTTTTCTCCTTGGGGATAATGCCCTTCATCTTCCTAAGGGTGCTGCCGCTCCTGAACACCACTTTAAAAAAATTGAAATCTTTGCAGTTTCCGCAAACCATAATTGAGATGTTCATTGTAAAGGGAGTACAAGTGTTTGCTTGTTCCATTTTTCTTTTTCTTTTGTCCTAAGGGTCGTGACCTGCTCAATTTTCAGGGTCTTCTCAATTTTATCTTTGAGTCTGTCAATGGCTTCCTCCCGGTATCCATTAAACCTTACATTCCCGCTTTTATTAGGATCAACTCTAACCATTGTCACCCCTATAAGCTGGCATTGTCAGTGAAATGTACATACAAGGTAATAATAAACTTTTGCTGTGGATTTGTGTTTTCGTGTTTTGTTTTTCTGAAGTTATGTTTAACCTTATTTCTTTGTAACTGCAAGGATTAATAATTAGTCCTTAGCATTTACTTTAATTTCTTCTACTTCAAGTGGGCTATGCGTGTACACCTTGAAAATTTTAAAGAAAGCAACACATTACTTCCCCTGTTAATAGAGAGCTGTAGATTAACATGACTGGAGAAATGCTTAAGGTCTTGAATCAGTACAGATGATCATGGTTTTAGAAATTCTCCATCCAAATCCAAAATTTATCAAATATCCATTAGCCTGCAGAACTCATCCAATGACGTCACACATTAAGCACTTCTGCTAAGTTGAGCTTGCCTTTATTCTAGATTATCTTGGGTGTAATCCATGATTATTATATCCAAAACGGTATAAACGTATATATTCTCTGAATAAATCTTCCATCATCATGAAGCAGAATCAACTCATTTTAGAATTAGAAACTTTTGTCCATTAATGTACAATTTTTATTAGCATTCAGTTTGCATATAATGTTTGGAATACTTGGCATTGAAATTTAACTTTCTATACAGAATTCCAACCAATTGGTATGATCTGCATCACAAGTCCTCCGAGTTCTCCAATCAGAAGACATTTGATCCATTCTAGTTACATGATGCCAACAGGTGTGTCTAAAAAGTCCGACCAGTCGCCAATAGGTACGATCGGCGATCGGTTGGCGACAGTTTGTTTCCATTTGTTCATTCATGGACAGCGCGATCGTGAGCATTCTGCTTCAAAATGGCATCACACCAAGTTTCCTCATCATTTAAGTCAGTATGATTTAAAATTGTGTACATACATGCATTGTTACATCATCATATTTAGGGCATTGTTATTCATATTTCTACCAATAATAAGCCATAAATTTGCCCTAACTATGATGAAGTAACAATGTATTACTTTTCATCGCAGAGGCCTTCTTTCTCGGTGGTTACGGCTGGACTCCTGTTGCATTATGGAAATGCTCATCATGACCGGTTGTTACTTATGGACAGGCTGTTGTTCACGACAGGCTTCAACCGGTTATGCCCGGTCAAACTTTTTAGACCCACCCAGAGATATCGACTGACTAACAGTTTAGGTTGTAATGAATGTTCAGCTATGCTCTGCATTATCAAAAAATCAAAGACATTTTAAGCAATCAAATTTATTGTAAGTACAGTCAAAGGGAAATAATCCACACTTGAATTTTATTCTAAGTTTTACCGTTTCAATATTAATTTATTTTTAATAATTTAATATTACATTTAGAGTTAACATTATTAAGATTATTAAATTTAAATAATTATAATTAAAAAAGCTATTAAAACAACACATTAGCATGAAATGTAATATTAAGTATTAAACTCGTGTGGATTATTTCCTTTGGTTGACTGTACAAACAAGACTAAAATTTCAATTATATTTCTCCTCTATGCATTGACAAGGGGAGGACCAGGTCTGTTAAGCTTTAATTTAACTGAAATTTAAACATGTTGTTATGCACCCCTCCTACTGTTATATGGCTAATGGGAATTAGTTTACGAGAATTAATCATTTAAAGTTAACTATGTAGGCTATTGATGTATATTTACAAAGTCAGAGAGTATGACATTCAAGTAGTCAATGTGGTCATGCGGGAAGTCAATATATTCCAATGCTAAAGGTCTGGGTTCAAATCCTGCTCCTTTCCCAATTTAATTTAGTTTTTTTTTTTGACCAAATTCTATATGAAGCTAATTTTAATTATTAAAAACATATTTTTATAATTTTTTGGATATTATATTTCATTTGAAGAAGGTAACAAATTAGGAAGTTGTGGGTGCCTATCCCACGGTGCACTTTTCATCATCCCAAATATGTAAATTAGGACACATTCAAACCCTATCTTAAAAACCATACCAGATACACGAAACATTCCAAGTGAAGACTTGCTCAGCATGGAATTCCGTACAAAACAAGAAATTTCCAAAATCCGATGAACGGATCACCAACGATCATAATTTCAGGAACAATGTAGCTTGCCATCCTGGAATTGTTCAGCCTTGTGTATGCTGACACATGCCTCCTTTTATTTGCTTTTCCTCGTGAAAGTGAATGTTATTATGGTAATTTTTGGTAATTTCTTGATTTGCATGTTGAACATTCAAATGCCTTTGTGAAGTACATAGGGAGGTAACTATTAAATTCAGCATGTGATTGTTGATGCTCCGTTCATTGGATTTTGGAAATTGTTTTTTGTTGTTGTTCAGAATTCCATGCTGAAGAAGCCTTCAATTGGAATTTTTCGTGTATCTGTTACGGTTTTTAAGACAGGATTTGAACGTGTCCTAATTTGCATATTTGGGATGATGAAAAGTGCACCGTGGGATAGGCACCCACAAC
>JAHWFO010002062.1:3417810-3433859 GCA_023313115.1 Rhysida immarginata
TGTGTGTGTGTGTGTGTGTGTGTGTGTGTGTGTGTGTGTGTGTGTGTTTGTTTGTGTGTGTGTGTCTTATGTAGTTCTTCTAACTTCGCTCCGTTTGCATTGCCTTCTCTTTTTGGATAAATAATTTCATTTTCAGATCACGAGGGGAAAGAGGGAACGAGGGAGGGAGGGAGGGGGTGTCTGTTTCACGTCCTCAAATATTTTTAGCGCTCGGGGGGAAATATTCAAAACACGCACTCAAGAGAGAGAGAGTCCATTCCTGCAAACATTGGGAGAAAAGGAGACAACAAATCGAGGGAACGATATTCGTTCGTGGTGGTCACGGCGGGAAGATTCGCGCGAAACAAACAGGCATCCGCGCCATGTCGGGTGCGAAACCCTTTTCAGGAACCTCCGCCTCCCTCTCAAAGGAGTTTCAAAGTCCATGCTTAAGGCGTGTCACTCAACGAAATAATCATAAGAACAATAAAGACAGAAAGAAGGAGATCGCTTTGAAAAAGAGAGAGGGCGAGCGTTTATTTCGAGTCGTCCTTTGTGTGGCTCGTGGTGGTTGCTGCGATCGTCGGTGGTGGTGGTGGTCGTTGGCTAGCGCTGACCGTGTGAACGCAGTGGCGATTTGCCAATATGGCCGACGTGGAAGAGGAGAAGAACAACAACAACGCCACGCACACAGCCGAGCAGAGCAGCCAGAGCGTCGGTACTCGGGGTCGGGGTGGGAGCGTACCACAAATCCGAGTAAACGTCGCCGTCCCTCGACACCACCACCACCGCTGCCTTCGGAGAAAAAAGGAGGCGAAGACATGGAGGGGGGGGGGGAGGGGTGGTTGTGGCCCATCTCCTCCTCTTTTCGAATTCCATGGTCGCTCCACTCGGACCTTCCGATGGTTGACCTGGCCAATGGCTACCCTGGAATCCTTTTATTCACTTCTCTCCTCGTTGACTAAAGCTTGTTCCTTCGATCCCCCTCCCCGTCTAATGGCCGCCTGGTAAACGATCTCGGGACGCACAACGGTCTCATCCCAGAGCAGTGGGCAGCCCGAAAAAGCAAATTAACCGAGAAAAGAGTGCTCGCTCTTCCAAATGGAGCAGCAGTAGTACGCGTCCTTTTGCTCTTCCCTTCCTTCTCCTCCCCCTAAGTAGACGTCGTGATCTGTGTTAAGGAAAACGAGTGTAGTAGTCAGTAGAGGTGCGTACTCAAACAAATAGCTTCACGTCGCCACTCTTTCGCACTGTGAACGGTGGTGACGTCAGCGCTCGCTTCTTTTGCTTTTTCAAACGACTCTTTCTTCAAAGTTTTTCAGCAGCGCCTTCTGCTTCTAAGCCCACTCACTCACTCACTCACTCGGTTGGTCTTTTCTTTCTTTCGCGAGGAGATAGTGCGTGTCGGTTGTTCGTCGACGGACTGAGAAAGAAACGCTCCCAAACATTCACTCACTCACTCAGTCAGTTGTTAAACGAACAGCTAGCTAATGACTACACTGTTATTTTGTTCACTTCAAATCCTCGTCTTGTTGCGCTTACAGCAAACACTCTGTTCCCATTAAAGAGAAGAAAGAAAGAAAGAAGCACTCATGGTAGCAGCAGTTTTACGAGTTTAGCATTAAAAATCAATTCGTGTGTATATTTGTAAACAGGTCAATAAATCTGTTATCAATGACCCCTTCCTCCCTCCCTCCCTCTTGCTTGCTTTCAATAAGGCTCATGGCTCCTCGTTTTAATATTAAAAATACACAAATAATCACAGCTCAGTGAGCAGCATTAGACAATTCAGAATCGTTTAAAAAGAGCAAGCAAGTAGCAATCCTTCTGAGCTCAATCCATTTGCTGGACAATTCGAGGAAGAGGGATTCATGCTCAAGGCATCTATTTTGTCCTAGGGACAGTTTCATCGAATGAGTTATCTCTCTCTCTCTCTCTCTCTCTCTCTCAGCGAAAAAGTTCGATAAAAAAAACTTCCCTTTCCCCCTGAAATCTGGCCCTCGTCCAAGTGGAATAAGCAATCAAGTTTGTAGGCACTCGCGTGGGTGGAGAAAAAGTTTTAAGGAGGGCAAGTCCATTTCCTAAACAACACGTACAAAAGCTTACACAATAATAAGAAAGAGAGAAAGAAAGAAAGAAAGAAAGAAAGGAAAAAAAAAAGTTTTCTTTTTGAGTACTTACTCCGAGAGGATTGTTGGCGTTGGTCGGGTCCTTTTTGTGTTCGTGGCTCGCACCGCTGTTGCTGCCGTTGCCGCCGCTGCTGTTGTTGTTGTTGTTGCTGGTGCCGCTGTTGCTGTTCTTCTTGCCGGCCTTCTTCGTCTTGGGTTCGAGGTAGCGCTGCTGCAGGAGGAGCGTGCCCTGCTTGTGCTGGTCGTACAGTCCGTTCGTCGCCAGCTCGTACTTGGGCAGGCAAGCGCCATGGTGGTGCCGGTAGTCCTCGATACGGCGACGCAAACGTTCCACGATGGCCTGCTTCTTGGGGGGAAGGATATCCCCCATGCCAGCACAAAAAACACACAATTTCGAGGATGGGGGGGTGGGAGGGTCAACGAAGCAACGATTAAAACAAAAATTTAAAAATGAAACCACAACACAAACACACGCACACACACGCACGAGCGCGACGAGTATCCCTGTGTCGCTTGTACGGCGTTCTCCTTTTTGCACTAATCGGTCTGTGTAACTTTCACTTCCTAGTCGTGGTCGCAAATGAGGATCATCCAAAGTGAGCGAAGCAACGCAAACGGGAGAGCGGGCTTTGGTCGAGTGAATCGGGATCAGGAGGAAGGTGAGGAAGAGGAGGAGGAGGAGGAGGAGGTTGTGAAAAGAGACGAACGGTAGCCGTTCCGTGAGTTTCCCGTCATCGGCGTTAGCGACCGCGAGAAGCGAGCGACGGTCGAGCGATGGTTGGACGGCGACCACGGCGGCGACGACACGGCGCTTCGCCCTCGTCGAGCCGCATCGGTCTCGCCACGCACGCTCCTGTCACCGATCGCCACACCATCGAACGAGCCTTTTCTGCTCCCGCTCTCTCGCCCTTTACACCATCGCTCCTATTTCGATCGATGATCGCCAACAAACCACCGCCGCGGCCGACGACGACGACAACAACAACAACAACAACAGGTTACAGTGAGCGAAGGATCTACTGCTGCTGCTCTTTCAGTGCCACACCAATCTAAGCAGCAAAGCAGCCTTTCCTTCTTCCTGTTCGCCTCCTTTGCACAGGACCAACAAGTCAACGTCGCCACTTGGAGTGAACGAACGACGGAGCCAACACTCACTCACTCACTCACAAAAGAAACCATTGCGCTCTTCTTCTTCTCCTTTTCCTTCTTCAACGAGGCAATCACAAATGGAGGAGGAGAAGTAGACACTCTGATGCGGAGCAGTAGTAGTAGCAGCGTTAACACACCAGCGTTGCTCGTCGCTGCGCTAGTCGTCACCTCGTTCGAATAACTCACTTTGCAGCCTGTCTCCCTCTCTCTCTCTTTTGGCACTTTTGCTCCACTCGTCGACCAACTTTTGAACAAGATGATCGTGGCGATTGTGCCTCGAGCAGGGAGCGACTCGTAGCGCTAACCCACATCCGGGAGCTACGCACGATCAAAAGCTCTGCTGACGACACATTGGAGGTTATTGCTTAGCCAGTCCAAGGCGAGTGGCGGCGGTGGCGTCCACTCGACTAAGCTCCTTCTTTTTGCAATCTGAGAAAAAGAGAGAATTAAAATAAAATTAAATTCTGGAAGGAAGAGGGGTGGGGAGGAAGAATTAATATCCTCGTGTTCCTTAAACCCAACAAAGAGAGAGAGGGAGGGATGGAGGGAGGGGGAGTTATTCCAAGCGACGTTTGTTAATGGCAATTCCTAACACCTTAGGACGAAGGAGAAACTGGCCTCGTCGTCTGTCTGTGTCGAGTGCTGCGTATGTTCGCCGAAAACTTTTTTTTTTTGACGATGTCGTGGGTGCGAAACGTTCCTGTACGTACCCTCGAATCGGCGTGCGCTGAAGCGAACGGTTACGAGTCGCTCCCCGCGAATGCTCGGCACCGAGCGTTGAAAGGAGGACTCGAGGTCACGTGCCCTTGACGTCATTTCGCATCATGGCGGCCTCCAGATCAGCGAGCGTGCTTCTTCGAACGAGTGAGAAACATTTACGCTACGCTTCCTTAGTTCGTACGAAAAGGTTCCCGGCAACGTGCTTTCGCTCGACAGGTAAGTCAGTCGCCACCTTTCCCCACGCCGCCTTCCGTACGAGGGCCTCCCTCCTTCCTTGTAAAGCGAAAGCGAGTGTTAGTACCCTTGAGTCGTCGCCATTCATTTGGCCAAAGTGAAAGAGAGAGAGAGAGAGAGAGAGAACGAACGAACTAGTATTCGTGCGTGCACCCATCCTCAGCAGTTTCATTATGCACTCCGATGCAGCACTATGCCTAGGAAGGAGAGTGGGTACTTGGATTTTTATGTTGGCAGGATGGATGGATGGATGGGTAGGTAGGTGAGCGTGAACAACATACATAAACGCCGATGAGTGACACTTCCGAAATAAAGCGAAGCAACCTGTGCCCCCCTAAGGGACTAGAGGAGTTGTTGGGCATTTATTTGTCATCCATAAGTGTGATCGATTAATGATCTGATGGATTAAATGGATTAAGCGAACCACGTGGTCTCATCTTTGTCAATATTAATTGATGCGTCGTTTAAAACGGAGACGCTTACCCTAGGTTTAAAACGATTAATCGCCCAACCCTGCAGGGACGAAGGTTCAAACCGATTAAAAAAACAAAACAACAACACAAAAAACGTGTGTATGCTTAAGAGCCCACGACCGAAGTGAAAACTTGTATGACGATAGATTACTTGGACGAATGAGGAAGAAGCCATAAATGAATATTATTTTCATTGACGTGTGCACTTATAAGCATGTATCAATTATCTAGAGCACGTGCTATTAAACCAGTTTCTACACCTTCTAATGACACATCGTATATGCCATGTCTTTGATTGGCCATTAATTACTCGCTCTAGTCATTCATTGTTAAGAGTTGTTTGATACACTCACTCACTCACTCACTCACTCTGTGTTAGAGCATTGAATTTTTGAAGGGACTATTTATTGTATCGTGCTCTGTCCCCTATTTATCAATTGGCGAAAACTGAATGTGAAAAAGTTAGCGTACTGCAGAAGAAAAGCCTTTTATTTAGGAGAGCCCAACAAGATAAAAAAGAGCCTGCGCGGAGCACGCGAGGATGATTCACTATGCCAACTCTCCACATGGCAACGCAAGCGTACTGACGGAATGCCCTCTCTCTCTCTCTCTCGCTCACTCGGCTAAACTCGGCTTCCCCCAGAAATAGTATTCTACAAGTATCACTTCCGGCGTGACGCATGAAACGTACTTATTCATTGCCCAGCAAAACGTTTATACGCGGTGCGCCTAGAGCGAGTTAGTTAGTTAGTTAGTTGAATAATGAAGGATTCCTTGAAATTTGTGGTGAAAGTAGGCAGGTTACCAAAGCCAGCTCGATAGATAGCCTAAAGATAAGGCCTGAGCGCGAAAACGTCATCATCCGAAGATCGCAGTCTATCTATGTTTAATCGCATTTCTACCAATAATAAGCCCTAAATGATGTAACAATGTATGACGTTTTCGCGCTCCTAAAGAGAAATTTTCTATATTGTTACATCATCATAATTTCGGGCTTATCATTGGTAGAAATGCGATTAAAGATGACTACTTACTTACGACGTTTCCGCGCTCAGGCCTTGTCTTTAGGTGGTGTTGGTATGTATATCAGGAGAAAGCCTGAGCGCGGAAGTCATAATTGGTAGAAATGCGAAAGACAGGCCCTGGCCATATAAGGAGGCGTTGCCCTGGCGCGGAAAAGTCACCTGGTCATAGTAGTCCGGCCAACAATCTAATCTTCATTGTTAAAATCCAAGACGGAAATAATGATGGTTACTAAGATGGTAGAAATACGATTAACAATAGCCGCTTTTGTGTATGACGTTTCAGCTTGGCTTTCTTTCTAGGAGGTGTTGGCTCAGGCCTTATCTTAGGCCAAACGACTGAAACGTCATCGTAAGTCGACCATATTTCGGGCTTGTTATTGGTAGAAAGAAATACGATTGACAGAGGACGAAGTATAAAAATGAAACCCTAACAAAGCTACACCTTAATTTCAGTTCCATTTCAATTTGTCTAATTGAGCGAGTCGTTCCCTAAACCATTTCTTCCACTGCTCGAGCTCTCGTGACAAGTGAGAGGATGACGTGACTCGAAAAGTAATTTTGCTGGTACTGAGGAGGCAAGGCGATAAAACATGTTGTTCATTATTATGCAAATATCTGTTCCCATCGCCAAGTAAAAGATATATGAAAACATTGCCTGGGGACTCAAAAGTCATCTTGGATTCTTAACAGTTAGAAACAATGAAGGATGGTCAGGTGATTTTTGAGTGCCTCTTAACAACGCCACCTGAAGGTTTTAACTAGTGATGTCCGTTGGATCCGGATCTCTGATTCGGATCTGATAATATCCGGATCCGGATTTCGGATCTCTGATATCGGATCCGGATTTCGAATCCTTTCGCTGGATGCGTATTAAGACTAATTAGGACTTGAGAGGACTAGGCTATCACTTAATAAAAGCTTTTATAAACTGCTTTCAGAAAAAGTTTGCATATGCACAATTTTCTGACCAACATCCGGTTCTCGGATCTAGATCCGAAAAAAAGATCCGGATATCCGGATCTTGACATCACTAGTTTTAACGTTTGTTGTTGTAAACAATGAAGGTTGGATTGTCGGCCCAGGTGGCGTTGTCTTGAATCGTATTTCTACCAATAATAAGCCCAACGAAATAATGGGCCCCAGCGCGGAAAAGTTACATGACCATAGTAGTCCGAGTAACAATTGTAATTCGTAAATAAAACAAAATGCCAGAAACTGTGGACACCAATATACAATATCGGAATAAAAAGAAAATACAAATCCACAAAAAAATTTTTTTAATGACTCAGATGTACATTTCGGAATTCATAATTAACTCACTGATGAAGGAATTATGAATTCCGAAATGTACATCTGAGTCATTAAAAAATTTTTTTGTGGATTTGTGTTTTCCTTTTATTCCGATATTGAACAATTGTAATGTTAACCACAGAAGCGACACTCGCAGCGCCAGTAGCGCCAGTAGCGGCAGGGCTGTATTAACAGTGAGGAGCAAGGCGATGCAGGATCTCATCAATGTTACGGAAAGGTTGGAAACGATTCCATTAAGGACTAAAAAAAGGTTTGTATGTCGTGGAATATACAAAATACACAAAATTTCTTTATTATTATTTAGAATATTTTTAAATGTTAAATGTTTAATATAGCACCACTGCGTACGTTGCATCATCTGCTCTCATCCTTGGGAAATCTGAAAAATTCTATTTTTATTCTTGCATCCAATTGCATCCAAGAAGTAATTTCCTTTCGTATTGGCGATGCTGCAAGTTTCAGGATTTCTCTAATTTGCACCAAAAATTAATAATGAGGTGGTTATTCTATCACACAAGGTGATTCAAAACTCAACGTACAAGCATTACGAAAAGTACTCGTTAGGAATGGGAGAACGATGAACCGCATCAGAAGCATTTTTTAATCCGGTCAGAGCCAGCCTGTCTATTTCCAAAATGTCACAAGATGATACAGCGTCAGATATCAACAGTCCATTGTGTTGAAGAATCTTTTGCTCGCTATCAAATCAAATGGGACCCGCCTACATGTACACTGAAAAGAAAGGGCTCTAGCAAAACCACCTTTAGCAGATGGTGGCGTTGGCTCTAGGCCATTCTCTTGAGGTAATGTTTCGATCCAATCCAAAAGATGCCTAGTTGGCTCAGTCGGCCTTACCTATCTATCACTTGAGTTACGCTTCCTCTAATTAATATAATTGACAATCAATAAATTTTGTAATTATTGATTTTTTCCTTTAAATTTTGTTTTCAATTAAATATTAATGAGGTTGAGGTTATTTAATGTTAATGAACTAGATCAAGTTTTTGGTTTATAATGTTAACCTCAAAGTAATAAATTTGAAAATGCATGTTCAAGTTTTTTATCAAAATAGAATTTTAATAGATTTGCATCAAAAACTGCAATTTAATTATTTTAATTTTATTAAATTATAAAAATTATCATATTACAATTATAATAATTATAAATAATTGTCATAAAATAGAAAATGTTAAATGATATAAATATAACAAGTGTAATTTGATTTGCTAAAAAAAATCATTAAAAAAATATATAAAACTCCCATTTGATAGAAAATTTGAAAAATTTTAATTCGAAAAAAATGACATTTTGATAAAAAAATTTACCAAAAAAATACACATGCCATGTTTTTTTTTAAATTTATTCATTTTTTCATTTCGTGATATTTATTGTGTTGAGGTGGAAATCAACCAAGAACTTTTTCTCTATTTTTTTTTTTTTTTCCCAACCAAACACCAAATTGGACTCGATCCGGATCGAAGTGTTTACATGCCACTTTTTTGCAGGATTGACTTGAAACTGTCTTTGGAACCGGATGTAAACGCAGTGAATGTCGGACACGGAATTTTGTTACTGAGCTACTACAACTATAAAAATATTAATGCAGTCAATAAAAAATGATATAAGCCTACCAAGCATCAGGTAAAGACACCCTACCAGTTGGGTTATCGCAGACACCCGGACCAAGTTGTCATGGTTGAAAGCCCAATGAGAGGCGGGCACCTGGCTCACATATCGAGAATCTCTCCTATCCAACCTAGGCTTTCTGATGGTTGGATAGGAGTGATTCTCGATCTGTGAACCAAATGCCCGCCTCCCATTGGGCTTTCAACCATGACAACTTGGTTGTCTTCAAGACACCTGGAGACAGCATGGCTGTCCGGATGTCTGCGATAGCCCAACTGGTAGAGGCGTCGGCCATGCCAGCCGAGGTTCCTGGTTCGAACCCAGGTCGCAGAATTTTTCCTTCCATCTTTACCAGTCAATAGGTGTTCAAAACTGCCGTTTTCGTAATAAAATTGCGGAAGTTTCTTTTTCTCAGCGATTCTGTATGTTTTTTGGGGTGCTAAATCCGAATTTCAAGTTTCCTGCCTTGAAGGAGGTCGGCTTCACAACGAAAAACGCAAAAAACCTCAAAATTTTCGCACTTTTTTCAGTTTTTCTCTTATATCGCGAAAATTATGCGTTTTTAGAAGATGACCACTCTATACAAAGTTAAAGTAGATGAAATTTCCTGCAAAATGTACTTGATTTTCTGACGAGCGGTATCGGCGCTAGAGCGCGCTGAACAACAGCGATATTTTGGCCCTTGTGCGAAAATGTCAAAAACGACCACTCCCACCCCCTACAACTCGAAAAATATACAAGCTATCAACAAAAAAAAACCTTATA
Organism: Rhysida immarginata; assembly: GCA_023313115.1. Lineage (NCBI taxonomy): Eukaryota > Metazoa > Arthropoda > Chilopoda > Scolopendromorpha > Scolopendridae > Rhysida > Rhysida immarginata. The sequence goes on from JAHWFO010002062.1 coordinate 3,427,222, forward strand.
CTACGTGAAAGTACATTCAATTTTCTACAAGAGACGTCTCTACCATTCAATTTTCTCATAAGGGGGAGGGAGCAAAGCGAAAATGACGAAAAATGCCTATCGCTCCCTGCAGCCAAAACGACCCCTCCCATCTTTCAAAGTACTACGCTTTTGATGTAAGCTAATTCTTATAATAAAATGATAACTTATAATTTATTATTATAATTTTAACAAAATATCTAGGATAATTTATAATTTTTACAGAAAACAAAATCATAATGCACAAACCCACAATGATCTTGACCATATTTTCCACATTTAGCACCCCAAGAACCAAATAGAAAAAACTTCCGCAATTGTGTTACAAGAAAAGCACCATTTGACTGGACTAGATAATATCGCGACACCTGGACCTTTTTCTGTTTTGTTTTACTTTAGGATTGACGCGTGTTCACCTACAAGAAGGAACGGAGACCTGGCCGCGAAAGTGAGGGTCGAAGACAGCGTCCCTTATTCTACCTTGGCTGTATAAGACACGAACTTCCGTTTCATTCAGTTTGAATCGGTGCAATTCGTCACGAATCAAAACTGTGCGCGCGCACAACTCGAAGCCGTTTCTTGGGTGGCGTCGACGAAGTGCAACGATTTTGACTCATACAAATGGCCTCTAGAACAGGAGCGCACACGTCTGATTATAAAGGCACTCTAACGTCTTCCATCTTCCAGCGACACCCGACGACCCAGTGGAAGGGAGCGGGGGGAGAGGGGGGGGGTGCGTAGACCTTGCTTGTCGTCCGCACTTCACCACAACGGGGTGTGAAGCGTCTTCCTGTTTTCGCTAGATCTCCGGCCTTGGATCCGTTGACCTGAATCCGCAGCGTTCGTTGTTGCCCCGAGGAAAGATCCGCGCGCACCTCCGCCTGAGAGAAATGGCCGGACGAATACGTCAGAGGAGGAAAGGCAAATGTTCTTGGTCAGTCCCTTCGAAGTCCTCCTAGGCCGTGAAACGTGACACGGGCACTTTCGTGCGTAGAAATTTATTGGACGAGGCGGTCATGTAGTGAAGACAAACTAGACAGTTCTTGCCCTAACAAAATGGTGGACGAATAAATTGTAAACGTATTAAGATGGAAAAAAATCGTACAAGTGTATCCAGCTCTCTTGTTTCAGTGTCCTTGGGTGACGAAATTGTTGAATGGATTGCATTGGAGTACACGTTTTAGTCAAAGAGAAGAAACTATTATCATAATGATAAATAGAAAAAAATCTGTTGTGGGCAGCACAAGAAGACTCCATTGTACGATACTTTATTGAATGCTTTTTTGGGAAAAAATTCTCATTATTATTCTTGACACACGACTTTCCGTCTCTCTCTCTCTCTCTCTCTCTCTCTCTCTCTCTCTCTCTCGTCTAAAAACTCCAAATGTTGAAACAAATTTTGACAGCCGTTTGGGAATTTCAAATAGAGTTCTTAAAACTCTGACGTCACAAGCTGCTCCACGTAATCAAAACTCCATAGACATGAAAGGAGACCAGTTGGGGAAACGACCAAACCACATGATTGGCCCAGCCGATTGCAATCAAAATGCGAGGTGCACAATTACATGTTACAACAGTCCTAAATACAAAATATCAACATTCTACGCCGAACCGTTTTTGAGAAATGCGAGATACACACCCACGCACAGGAACACGTACCGAGGCCTACGAGATAAGAAGGCCTGGAAGCGAAAAAGTCACCTGACCATGGGGGTGCTAGCAACAATCCAACCTTCATTGTTAACACTGATTGTTAACATCCAAGAGTTGTGATTTCGAATTGCATTTTGGTTTGGTTGTTGTTATTTTTGGGACACCCTGTAATATCAACACAGCAACTAACGAAGGTATCCTAAACCTCGACAGTGGCGCCACCACCGTGACAGCTTCCGATACTATTTTTGTGCCCATGGCTCAGTGGTTGCGTTATCGTCTCTGATTTCTGGACGGACGGGATATATAATACTATGATAACCTGAGTACGAACATTAAATGATGAAATAGCTTGCAATAAACATGTTTCTTATTACAGCATTTTAGCGTACAATTCATTATTTGATTTCTCGTTGTAGAAGTGGGTGGTAGGATTTTATATCGTTGAGTCTCTCCCATAATGGATTGGATGATAGAATTCTTTTAGTCTTGCATAAGCGATGATGTTACTCATGCTTGAGATATGGAGGAGAGTGCGAGTGCTTAGGCTGTTTGAAGATTTTCGAGGCAGAAGCCGTATTCTAAGTTTGGAACCAGAACCATCTTGATTGTTTGGATTATTTCATTTTGCGTTAATATTTTTCGGAGTCTCCTAAATAAGAATTTAAACCGATTTATTATTCTCTGAACGCCATCTTATGGTCAAATGTTTGTTATGCATTTTTTTTTTTCCTATATTCTTCGTTTTCGACTCGTTAAACTTGAGACATTGAGCCGTATACCAGCTGTTGAGTGTTATGTCCTCTTGAATCAGTTGGAACACAGGATAGGCCTTGTACATCCACATAAGAAAGCATGTTACCTATGTAGTTGAACTGTAGCCACCGCGTACAGAACCTTGAAGTAGTCCTCGCGTCGAGGGATGTTCGATACTTTGATCAAGTTGTTTGTTCAGAGCTCTCCTATCTACACTGTATAGCATTGATGATATAATTAAGAATAATAAAGCAGGGATTTTTGGTTTGCCGCTCAATTGATTACTAGGTAAGACCGACCACAGATATTGAGATTTTTGGACTGATGCCCGAGGACGACGCGGACTTTTTTCAGGGGGAAAATGCTGAGATCATGCACGTCCTTCGGAAGAGAAGTAAAGCCGTTGGTCCCGTGCAGTCGTTTGCTGGCTGCACGTTAAAGAACTCTTGCGAGGCAAAATGTACGGCCCCTCTAACGCTATGCCGATGCGACCATACCAAGCCTTGATTAGCATTGAACTCTTCTGCTTGCCTTATTGCCAAGTTTTTGATGAGTAATTTCCACGCACTTAAAACTTCCCGGTAAGGATTAGTCAAACATTAGCCAAAAGTGTAGCCTCTCCTCCAGTGCCACGTCTGCTTACTCTTGGGTGTGTGGACAATGGACGAAAAAGAGTAAATCACAGACCATTGGTATAAAGTAGGACTCGTGATTTGAGCTCTCCGCGAGACGACGAATGGTGCGACCGCGAAAGCTCAGCCAGTGTCCAGCGTCCGTTGCCCATCGAGAATGTTAAGAAAGGCGCGACTCGTATGCGCTAGGTGGCTCTCGTCTCTTTCTTTCTTTCTTTCTTGTCGCCTTCGCCATTCGTTTGGCTCCCATGTAGAGAAGGAAGGAGAGTGGCCGCCGCGAGGTACTTTGATTCCCCGTTGCGCTTCCTGCAGTTTCGCCCTCGGGTTGATAATCTCCCAATTCATTGATTGGTTTTATTCAATTTTCATCGCATCCTCCTCGTCAACCCTTGAGAGATCCAATGAATATTAAGGAGAAGGAGGAGGGAGGCCCTTCTCTATTTGGAATTATTCGGGAAAACTTTGCTGCTGCTGCTGCTGTTACGTTCGTCGATTTAAAATGACGATGGGGGACCAAAAAAATGAAGCAGCAGCAGTAGCAACGCTTCGACGAGGAAGCAAGGGGGTTGAGAGGAGGAAGCGTTGCGTTTTAAAGAAAATTGTTGTTGTGTTGCTTTTGGCGGTGCTTGGATGTTGCTTGGGCGTGAGAGCCAGTCCATTTATTAGTTGCTCGTGCCACCGCTAATGACCCTCCGGCCAGCGGAGCCCATGTTGATTACTTATTGATTCGTTGCTCGCCTTTTGCCTCCTCCTCCTCCTCCTCCTCCTCTTCTTCTTCTTCTTCTTCTTCTCCTCAGCCACGCATTCATTCATTCACTCACTCGTCTCTTTCTGTGTTTCAGTTCCCGTGGCCGGTCACTGCGCCCGTTACCATGGCAACCGGATGGCGGCGCCTCTATGGCACGGCAGGACGACCTTCTCGAGCACGGCAGCTTCCCAGCCAACGGACGACGACGACGGTGGCGACCCCCAGCGACGTGGCAGCAGCGTCACCACCGATCACACAGTCCACGGTCAGTAGAACTGTTTAACGAACGCTCCCCCTATCTACCTACCTACCTACTTACATACTTACCTACACGACTGACATAGCTCACGGTCTGTTCAGGGAGGTTTGGGAAGTGTCTGAGTGAAGATGAACCATGTTTGCTGTTATTATTTTTTTCTGACTCTTCGGGCATTTACGTTTATCATAAAAAAGCACGTGGAGTAAATGGCGTTGACACAGAAAACATGATCCCCACACAGTTGTCCTTCTTGATATAATAGATCTACGCCACAAACAGTCTCCCGATGATGATCTGAACAGCACACATCACCACATGTACACACTTTTAAATCTGAGCAGCGTGCAGAACACCCATAACATTCCTACAACATGCAGTCAACTTCAATCTTGGTAGACATCGTTCTTTTGTTTTTGTTTTGCTCGAGCTCCACGTGCCTCCTTCCCATCGCCTCCGAATTTTCTTACAAGAGAGCTTGCAAGAAATGTTATAACGCAGAGAAACCATCCAACACGTCATAGATGACTCACGCAGACAAACTACACTGATTGGAAGAAATTAATTGGACACCCATCCACCCGGCAAAAAATGGACCTTTCCGCTACTGTATGGAAATGCAAAGATAGTCATCAGACAACACCATTGACTCTAACTGAAGCATCATGCCGCGACAGGCGGAGCTGACAGAGTTCGAAAAAGGTGTCCATACGAGAGATTGCCAGCAGTCGGAACCACCCGAAATCAACAGTGGCGTATGTGCTGAAGAAGTACAGGACCAATGGACATTGTACGAATGCACCAAGGCCTGGTCGTCCACCCGCGTTGACCGACAGGGACCGTCGGGTGCTGCAGCGGGAGATACGGAAGAACCGACGTTCGACGATGACCACCATCGCCGGGGAATTCCAGCAGGCATCTGGATGTCGCGTATCCACCAAGACCCTCCGAAAGGAGGCCCACATGCTGGGCTATCACGGCAGAGCAGCAGCCCATAAGCCGGTAGTCACACCGGCGAAGAAAACGAATAGACTGCAATGGGCCAGGGAACGCAAAGATTGGACCGTTGAGGACTGGAAACGTGTTCTCTGGAGCGATGAATCCCGCTTCACATTGTTTCGATCGGATGGCAGAGTTTGGGTGTGGCGTTTATTTGGAGAACGGCTCCTTCCTGAGTGTATCACCCCAACAGCGGAGGAGGAATTATGGTGTGGGGCTGTTTTTCGTGGTAAGGCGTAGGCCCGGTAGTGAAGGTGGAAGGCACCACGAGGGCTACGGACTGCACTACCATCCTGGACAATTCCGTTCTCCCAATCCTTTGGCAAACCTACGGTCTAGAGCCATGCCTGTACCAAGACGACAATGCCAGGCCACATGTTGCAGCTCATACCCTGCAATGGTATGCCGATAATAATGTTGAACGCATGCAGCGGCCAACCCAGAGCCCCGAACTGAATCCCATCGAACATCTGTGGGATGAAGTCGAGAGTCGGTTGAGGGGTAGTAGCCCACTCCCCAAAACACTACCTGAACTGTGGACGGTTGTACGGGACATTTGGCGGGAGATTCCTGTGGGGGTCGTACGTACCCTTGTGGAAAGCATGCCCCGGAGAGTGGCCGCCGTGATTGTAGCCATAGGAGGGGGGGGGGGGGCGACAGGATATTAGCTGTGCGAAGTGTCCAATTACTTTCTTCCAATCAGTGTATTTACACAGAATATAACCAAGTAGCCAACATCGACATAAAGGACACTCGATACTACAACAAAGATCCCTTAGACATTGCCTTAGAATCATTGGCATAAATCACTCGTCGGTAAGCAAAAGAAAGTGACCTACCTGTTCGCAGTACTACAGATGCAACACATCTTGCACATGAAATAGGGAGTGCAAGTGTGACGTCAGTCCTTGGAATTCTTCAGTCACGTGACTCGATTTGGTTCCAAACAAGTCTTCTCGCTTCGGGATTTAACATGGTTCCAACGTAGGGATGGAATAAAATCGCTCTGTATAAGCCCAGTGTTTATAACACATTTAAGATGTGAAATTGTTTAGTTCCTCACTGCTCAAGAAGTCGCCAAAACAGCTATTTAGACATCTATCGTTTTCCCAAAGAAAGAAAGATCCGCGAACGATGGCATTCTTTTGCTAAGTGATTAAAAGTGATTAAAAAGCGTTCTAATATTAATGTATAAATTATATAATGGGATTAAATGCCTTAATAATAGTATCAATTACACAAACTAACATAATAATTTAAGAGATGTCATTTTTACTGGCGGCCCGTTTCAACGTTACTAGTACGTATATTGCGTGGTTCCAATGCTTGGAACCAGCGATCCCATTTCCTAGGCTCTCGGCCCGTTCATCGCGCAAATGACGTCAGCTGTGACGTAGTCACTTGCACTCCCTATAAAAGGTCTGTGGGGGAGCCAACAGAATGAGTAGACGTTGTTCCTATCGCTCTTTCTTCCACTTGGTCTCTTCTACACTCATTACACAAAAGCCTGTCAACATTTGCAACGGATTTGTTTGCTAAACGTGGATTGAGCGATGTACAAAATCATTGACTAGAG